>JBAGKO010195817.1:0-14488 GCA_037177275.1 Acacia concinna
GATAAAGTCTCAAAGATAATTAATAATCCCAAGAAACTATTGAACTTGTTTGGAGGAGAGATTATCATCAGGAAAGTTTAATAACTCTTGTGCAATGTGGGGCTCTGGGTTGTATTAGCCATCCTTGAAATGCATTCCTAAGAATTCAATTTCCGTTACGCCAATATCATTTTTCTTGGAAGAGAGCATGATGCCATATTGATTCACAACAGGCCTTAAAAGTTGCTTTCGTATTGAAAAACATGAAGATATCATCAATGTAGATGAAGGCTGAATTGAGAATATGTTCAAAAATCTTTGTCATGGCCTTTTGAAATAATGATGGAGCAACTTTGAGGCTGAGAGGCATGATAGTCCATTGGTATTGGGCATTTGGTATGGAAAAAACAGTTTTGGGCCGGTCCTCCAGGTGGATACCTAATTGCCAGAAGCCAGCTTTGAGGTCAAACTTAGAAAAGATACATGCTTCTTTAAGATAAGCAAATAAGACATGGGCTTTGGTATGGGAAACTTATCATCTTGGAGGAAGTGATTTAGAGGTTTGTAATCAATGATAATCCTCTTGTTTCCTCTTTTAAGTTCTAACCTTTTTTCTACATAAAAGACTTGGTAAGCCCAATCAGATTTTGTGGGTTCAATGAGACCTTATTGGAGAAGGGTAGCACATTCTTTTCAAGCAAGTTTAAAATCATCAAGGTTCATGCCAGGGTGCGAGGCTTTAGTAGGATTGATGTCTTCATTCTTTTTGAAAGGAAGTCAAATGAAAAAAAATCACTATTTGTACAGTGATGGAGTAATTGGTCTTTAACATCTGAATATTGAGGAGGAGCTTGTTAGAGTTCAAAAAGACTAGGTATTTCAGTATAAGGGATGGAATTTCCTTTCCATCTTATGCCTTTAGGAAGAATGCTTAGATGTTGAGTAGGTAAAAAGCATAAAATCCCAGTAAGATATTTTTGCTAGGAAGATCACTTCCTAGCAATTTGATTTTCATAGTGCGTCCTGGGAAGAATTTAATTCCAATATTTCTTCTCAAAATAAGATCAATTTTGAAATATTTTGCATCAACAGTGAGAAAATATTGGTCATGAGAGATCCATTCTTCAGGGGGAAGAATGTGAGGCTTCATCACAGTCTTACAAGATCCTGTATCAAAGAAGGCAATGGCGGATACAGGCTTGGAGTATTTTTTAGCTAGTACTTGGACTTTAATGTTTGGAAGGGGAATGCCAAGGTTATGAGTATAATGGGATTTGAGAGAGCCAAAAGTGCCAATGAAAGGTTGTGGGGGATTATGGAGAAAAGGTTGACATGGTGAAGGTATTGAGCTAAGGAGATTGATGGCATTATATGGGCTAGACTCCTCGTCAGATTTGACTTCATATTTAGATTCAGAGAAGTCAGAGTGTTCCTCTTCATCATTTTCAGAAAGAGGAATAACATATTGGGTGTCCTTATCTTGGAAGGGTTGCTCTTCAAGGAAGTCTTCAATATCTGTTTCCTTGTCTGTGGCCATCAAGATATTATGAAGTTGCTGAATCATCTTGATGTCTTTTTTGTTAGTGCAAGCCTATCACCTAAGGGGGTGAATTGAGTGATATTATAAAATTTAACAAATTTAAATTTTAATAGAAAGGAAAGGAAATATATTACCAGATGATAACACACTTGATATATACTGGTTCAGTCCAAACCTTGACCTACGTCCAGTCCTCAGAGTCACCTCCAAAATTAATCACTATCTTCCAAGATTAACCGGGCTCTTGTCGCCACAATACACTTGAAATCAATTGTGGAACTATCACTCCCCCTTACACTTTGTAATACAACACCTATCTCAAGGTCCCACTATCTTTAGAATTCTCAGACAAATGAGTAGAGTAATGAATGCTCTTCTTACAAGAGTAAATATCTAATCACTGAAGTGCATATATCTCTTTTGAAGAGTGTATTGACTTTCTCTGCTCAATGGAATAGTAGTATTGGTAATAAATGTGTTCGTTAAGTTTTGCCTTTAATGCGGTTAATATTTATACCGAGGGTGAAGTAAATGACCGTTGAGATTACTTTTGAACTTGTCATATCACTCTTCACGACCATTGATAGAAAGGAACTCTTCTTCTCTTAAGATTCTAGCCGTTGAGATGGAGAGAAGACATTTCAAATTTTAGATGTTGAAGCATTTAATGCGGATGACGTGGACTTCAGTTATGATGAGAAGAGTTTTAATCCATCATACTAAATATGAAGAAGTTTAAACACTTACACAGAAGTATGTTAGAAGAATAGATGAAGTGAAAAGAGTTATATCGAATATGATCATTAGATTTAGAACAAGAGAAATTATGCTCTATTTTTTGATACCATATCACTCGAGTGATTATGATAATCACCTGAGTGCTTACTCGAGTGATTTCACTTTTCAAAATTACTAAACAGGCAGCACCTCAAATATGCAAATCAACTTAATCATAAGAGATACAAAGTACCTTTTATGAAAATCTTGATCAATTAAAGTTCAAAATAGTTTTTTTATAATAAGCACTTGAAAGATCATTAGGATAAAAAACATAGTAAAAAATATTTATACAAAAGAGATGCAAGAAATACTGAAATCACCAATCACTCGAGTGACCACTCGAGTTATCTATTCTGATCACTTGCTAAATCACTTCTGTGATGTGCAAGTGATGCACAAATAGGACATCACTCGAGTGACCACTCGAGTGATTTGTCCTAATCACCTTCAAATTCATTAGAGTGATATGCAAGTGATGAGAAATTAAAATATCACTCGAATGGCATTTGAAGTGATTTGTCCTTATCACTTCCTGAATAACTGGAGTGATGTTCAAGTGATGCACAATTCGAATATCACTCGAGTGGCACTTGAAGTTATTTATCTTGATCACTTCCTGAATCACTAGGTGATATTGAAGTGATGTAGAATTGGAACATCACTCGGGTGTCACTACGAGTGATTTGTATGGATCACTTCCAAAGTCACTGGAGTGAATAGCGAGTGATCCTGATCACCTTCAACATCATTGGAGTGATATGGAAGTGATGTAGAATTGGAACATCACTCGAGTGATTTGTATGATCACTTTCAAAATCACTTGGTTGATGTGCGAGTGATGGAGAAAACTTTACAACTGCACTTTGAATCAAACTACTATCCTTAGTTTTCATAAAACAAAATAATATATCATTGATCAAGGCTTTAATTAAAGATGTTTCTAAGAATATCACTCAAGTGATTTGATTAAAACTTTAAAACCTTTTTCAACAATTCCTTATCTTTGACAATTCTTTTATTTTGTCTTTTGTTATCATCAAAACAAGGGTTTCAACACTTTCAATGTCATAATAGTTCATATCGAATACGACGTAGTAAAATGCCCAAGCATGAAAATTCATGAATAATGTCTCAAAAATTTTCCTTCAAATTCAGTCTGTCGACAAAGCCCTTCCCAAATAATAAAAGTTATGTATGTACATTTTGAAATGCGAGACTATCTTAACATGAAAATTTATGAAAGATATTTCAAAACTTTCGTTACCATTTCTATGCATAATCATCAGTTATACTATGAACCAATAGAAGAATATATGATAAAAATATATACAATCATTAATCTCTTACTAATTTCAATATTAGTAAGAAACTAAATAAGTCTTGCAAACTTTTCTTGATAAAATCATGCTTAGAATTTGGTAATTGATATAAAAATGTAACAAGAGATATTCCAATATTCACTCACCTGTTCTCAAATATATGACATACTTTTACCTATCTCCTTCCTACTATATTCATTCCTTAGTCCCCTAAAGCCCAAAACAAAATCATTGTTATCCCTTCTATAAGCTTTATAAGAGTATAATATTCCATTTAGTAATGATACACCTATTTTCTTCATATTAACTATCTCAAAACCAATCTTATTATACTAACTTAAACTCATATTCCTTAAATTATTAACAATACTCTTCAACATCTCAAGAAACAAAACCAAATTCCATAATCTAAGTTTGTTTAGAAAATTTCGAAGTTCTTAACTTTCCACATGTAAAATGCCACAGTGATGTTAATCAATAATTCAAAAACAATTTTCAATTCTCAATCCTATAAAGTTACTTTTTTAAACGAGGAGGATCCTCTACTTGGCAAGGATCCCTCCCTTGCACCTCCATAATATTTTTACACCATTTTGGTATAAGTTGAAAGAGTCCCACCCCTTTTTTATCTTTTTTGTTTTTAAGTAGGTATTGAGTATAAGGGAGGGATCCTTGACAAGGAGAGGATCCCTCCTCTTCTTAAACATCTTATCAAACAAATCACAGGCATCTTAGAGTTTATCAAACAAATTTGATACCCTTGAGTTTTTAAGCCAACACTATCCATTAACATCATGCAGTTACAGAACTTTCAAAGTAAATCTCTTCACAAGATATATAAGTTACAAAATCAAGCGATCTTCCAAACACATGCAGCTTTAAAATTTATCTAAATTACATAAACATAAACTTATAATTAGTCCTTTCTTCAAAATCATATGCTTAGTTCGAATTCAATTCAACCCAATATAGGGTTTAAATCACAATCAATTCAAAATATAATCACCATCAACAAGACCATTAAAATACATATTGAACAAAACATCTTTCCTATTAAACATTTTATCGAACACCTTGTGGGTGTTTATAATAACTCGTATGACAAACATCCAAGTACATCAATGAAAGTTCCTAAAGTTCCTAAAAATCAGTTTCTTAACATGGTTAATATTAATTACTTCCCCTGTCAATAAATCCGTTAGCCTTATAATTTCAATCAACATTCTAGCTCTCTATTTTTCTTTTTAAATCAGCCAAACAAATCGGGATAAAGGAATAATATTGAATACCTAAACCCATAGCAATAATGAATGGGCAAAGAAGAATAAGAGGATGGCTTCAATTAAAAGGAAAAAGGTTTTAGACATAAGTCGTGCAAAAAGAAGGGAGGGATGAAGCTTAGCCCTCCACCAAGCTTCCAGAGAAAAAGGAAGAGTCCGAAAATCTTTACACCCACCAACAACGATCAGCATAGCCAATGACGTGAAGGAAGAATGGCCAAAAACACTAACCGAGGAAGGAGGTCGAACAAATTGGATAAAAAATCTGATGGTCTCCTTTCTAAGCGTCCGATGGGGAAAGAAAGAGGAGGGAGAAATATATATATATATATATATTAAAAAGGTATATTTTATATTCTATTATATCTTAATTATATTTTAAAAAATACGTAAGGATAATTACATTAATGAACAAAATACACTATCTAGAAAATATTTAATCCCAATACTTCTCTGGTTCCATTTTTTTGCACTAAAAAGAATAATATTTTTTTATATTAAACATAATAATATATGAAACATATAACACTCATGAAGTCAAATTTTCATATTAATAATATGAGTATCTTTTTTTTTCGTTGAATTTCTAAATGTCTGGGCTATTACACCAGACTTATTATTTACAGTCAAATTACAACTTTAAATATTAATATAAAATCTATGGAATATATAATCGAAATCAAATTCACAATTTAAATGTATTCTATTCTCAATTATTTCCTATCTTTTTGTATCTCCATATCTACAATTTAGGGATTCGTACAATTGCCACAACTTTAACTTTTTATTAACTCACTATGTCAATTAATTAATTAATTAGTTTATTATTATTATAATTAACAAAATTTCTAGAATGTTACAGATATATACAATGAGTGGGAGGGGAGAGGGGTGTCTCCACTTAATCTTATCTTCATTTCCTCTCCACTTAATATTTAGCCTTTTGATCATGTTTTAACATACTAGATTTAAATATTATGAGTATTAAATAAATTACAAATATACAATTATGATATTACATAACATTAGATCTCATCCATTAAATTATGATTCAATTGTTGAGATGTTAAGTGGAGAGAAAGTGAAGAGAGAAGTAAGTAGCGATGCGGAAGAGCATCCTCTCCTCATCTATTTTCTCATCTTCCTTCACTAGGTGAAGGATTTTTTTAATAGCTATGACATAAGACAAATTTTTAAATGATGAGATTTTAAGATGGATGGGTAAATTTTAAGATCATGAGGAATGAGAAAAAAATGGATGGGGAGAGGATCGTAGGGATGCATGGTCGACTATTCATATTGGAAATCATGTTGTTACGATCACAATAAAATCAAATCTCTAATACAATCATGTCTCTAATAATTACACCTAAATTCCTATAATTTCTTATATCTCTAACGATTACACCTAAATCCCTAAAATTTCTCCCATATAATTCACGATTTCACTTCATCTAGATTGTAGATGTGACTTTGCCATTGCTAGAAATCATCCGATGATGATTATCTTAATGTAATTGGAACAGAATCTCTTTTAACTAGATTTTAAAACATCAAAGGAAGCAAAATTAAACCTAATTTTTAAATCTCCAAACCAAACTACCTTAGCCACAGGAAAAGTAAGGAATATGTGAGACTCAGAGGTGTTACAACCAAAAGTACAATCGCCATGCATAGATAAAGGCTGTGTTTGGACCTTTGATTGCATCTCTGTTTTGCACGATCTCCATATCAATTGTCAGTTTGCCATGAAAAAAAAACAGAGAGAGAGAGAGAGAGACGCATGTTTGGAGGTCCGATGACATTCATCCGACTTATGCCGCAATTGTCATTGAAATTAGAAGCACCTATGATGTTGCTTATTGCTCTAATTGGCAAGTTCAATACACTTTTTAAATTAGAAGGATTCTTTCCTTCTGAAAGACTTTATTCTGCTTGGATAACCAGCCGCGCAAAGAGGCCAGTGATCATGAACGCCGCCACTGACAACCGTTGTTCGACTTTGCTCTTTAAGTCCAGCGGGCAGAGGAAGCAGAGGTGTTGGGATTGGTGGTGGAAGTGAAGGAGAGAAATGAAGTGACATTTGTGTGTCTTATGTCTTCTTCATCAGGGAACCGGGGGGGATTGTGAAGGGAAAGCAATTTAATAATTATAATTAAGATTGGATGTAGTATAAATATCAAACTGATAGGTCTTATAATTAAGATCTGAGTTAGTATAAATATCACACTATATTTACATGTAATAAGACTCCATCCAATCCTAATTATAAGATCTAGTTGATTTTTTTGGAGAGATTAAATGGAGTTAATGACGTCAAGAGTTCAAAAAAAAATTTGAAATGAGTTATAAATATCAATTTAAACAATTATAAATTAAGGAGTTTGAATTACAATTAAAACGTCAAAGTTTAGCCAATGAGGTTTGGCGCAATTGATTAAGGTCTTACACCCTGATCACAAGAATGGTTGTTCGAACCTTCAGAATGATGGGGAGACCTCATTAAAAGAGCAATATGTAATCCCTCACAGAAATCCTCAAAGAGGTTGGAGGTCTTCCCTGATCTTGCCTAAACTTTCTTGTATTAAAAAAAAACATCAAAGTTTAAAATACTCTGTAAAACTTTTAGTTTGTAACTGCCTAAATTTATATTTACTATAATTTCAGAAACTTTTTTGAGGATTTTAATTGTCACTAAACCAATGTTTTGAATCTGATTGTCATTCTATTAAGAAAAAAGAAAAAGAAAAAACAGGTAAATAAGCATCCAGCATCTTAATATTATTTCCCAACTTCATCCAACACCCTAATCTTATTTATAGTGCATACAACATCACTATACGCTTTTTTTTTTTTTATAATACATATAACACCTTTAGCCATAAATAAAAGAAGGGCGCCGGATGTAACTGAACAATAACATTATATTAAAGGGTGTTTGATGCATCTAGAAAATAACATTAGAGTATTGGATGCACCCGAAAATAACATTAGGGTATTGGGTGCAAAGTAAATAAATTAGGACAGTGGTTTACTAGATGCAAATGAAAAATATCATCATTGTGATTGCTTTAAAAAATAAAGAGTAAAATACATTGAACACTCCTTTATTTTACCTAAATTACACAAACCTCCCTTATTTTGAATATAAATATAAATATCTCTGAAAATTAAAATGTGTGTTACAAAAATATCCTTTACATATTTGAAATTGGGAAAATCCCACAAAAAATCTATTAAAATATGTAAAAGGCAAATAGGTGTATCCAAATTGGAAAATCCCAAGTCAAATCAAAAGGAAGAATCTGGGATAGTGAAATGTGGTAAATTTACTTTCATGTCCTTTATTTTAAGCCACAAGTTTTATGAGTCAATAACAATATCAGTATATAGATTATTCACAACTTCTTGTCCATGAATAATTTTTATATGACAAGTTTCATATGTCAATAACAACATCTGTATATAGATTCACAACATAAAAATTTAAATTAATGACTTAATAATCATTTTTCACAATTTGATATCCCTAAAAACCAACAACCATAGGTATAATTTTCAATACACAAGTTTTAGGATCCAATAATAACATTAATATATAAATTAATAACATAAAAATATAAATTAACGACTTCACTATCTTATTTCACAATTTCATCCATTACATATGATGTTTCAAATTGTAATCAAGAGTATATTAGTTAATTTGAAAGATTTGGAGAACTCTGAAAATTTTGGATTTATCTTATTGATTTGACATGAGATTTTGAAAAAGTGGTTATACTTATTTTACCTATTTTAAAAATATTTTTATGGAATTCTCCCTTTAGAATTCTAATTAAATACATTCATCTATTAAGTTTGACTATTAAATATTTGTTTTGACCAAAATACTCTTCTTTCAACAAATAAATAAACATTTTCCTAAAAGTAATTTTTTTGTACAAACAAAAATAATTCTACTACATATTTGTTCAAAATTGTCAATATAATATAAAATTTATTAATTTTCTTATATTAAAATATTTTAATTTTGTATCTTATTTATTGAAATTTATTTATTTATTTTTCTTTTAAATAACCAAAAATATATTTCTTTCTTTTTTTTACCACAACACCATGATTGAAAACATATTTTAATGCAAAATTAAAAATATGACTAATTCTTTTAATAGACGCATACTTAAAGATCGAAAGAGAGAAAAAAAGATGCATACTTAAATAAAGGTGTTCATAATTTTTTTTTAAAAAAAATTAAAAATTAAAATTGCTATGTGTTATATAATAAAAAGAAGTGTTAAAGTGAAAAAATAACCATAAATTATTGTCAGAAGTGTAAAAAGAACTATAAATTCAAAAAAGGGTACAAAACAATTAAATTATTGTAGCGTCATTAATTTTTTGGGAGAATTTGCTACAGTTACGGTTTTGCACCATTTTCAAAAGTTGTTATTTTTGCACTTCTGACAATAATTTATGATTATTTTTACACATTAACCCTTAAAAAGAATTAATCATGTTTTTGAATAATTTTTCTATGTCTATGCTAATTAAATTAATTAAGGCCATATGGAAAACATTTAATAGATAACTATTTTCAAAAGTAAAAAATAAATTAAAAAAATCTTGAATTACTTAATCAATTTAAGCCAAAATTAGTAATTATGAAGGGTTAATTAGTAAATGAAATACATTTTAATATAATTTTTAAATAAAAAATATAAATTATTAATGAATTAACAATTTAGATCTAAGTGTATATTTTAAAAGACAGGGAGATCCGTTTAATTAAGGAAAAATGTAAAGAATATAAAAGTATTTTACTCAAAAATGAAATATAGAAAAATTGGTAAGGGCAGTATTTTTATTGGGCTGAATTGGCGGTGGAAATATTACGGAGAAAAGCCCAAAGTGGACACTTTGCCAATCACTTTGGACCTATTTCAAATATAATCATTTTTAATTGCAGAACCAGTGGGTCACGTGGTAAAAGTAATACACTCAATTATATCACGCCATCATGTGTTTGGGTAATTTTTTATTTTTTATCTTATTAATATATCTGATTTTATTTTATTTTTTGTTTATTAAAGCATAGTTGTGTGATTGGCGAGCTCTAATTTATACTTTAAAGATGAGGGAATCTGTGGGAAAGGTAGTTGATGCAAACGTTGCATGAAGAAGAGACAAAAATGAGAGATAAGATGATGGAAGAACCATTGGGCCTTTGTTTCATGTGAAGCCCACCTCTATATCAAATAATGTGCAATAAAATATATTAAGTTTACACCTATCTATTTGATTTACGTGCAATAAGATTATTTTTAATAAAAAGATATATATGTCTAACAAAACAAAAGTTTACACCTCTTGTTAAATTATATTGTAAGAAATATCCACATTTAATATCAGATTGTATCTTACAATAAAAAATAAATATGTGCACTGAAAAATGATAATTACTCAACTATGCTTAACTTTTATCTCATTGCTCCTCTCTCTCCCACTGGGTTTTTTCTCATTGTGCACCACTTTCTCTAAAATAAGAATGTGCGTATTTTATTATACTTTTCTTATTTTTTTAACTTATTATCAAGAATAAAAGTGTATTTTTTTAAGGAAAAATTCTCAAAAAATACTTTCAAAATTTGGAAATCCTAAATAAGTAAATAATTTCTTTCTAAATTGAGTTGCTAATTAAGTATAGTCGATACCTAGTATATTGTATGAAACAAAATATATTAGAGATTTTCATATTTTTATGAAAATTTTCCTTTTTTAGTTAAAATAGCATCATTTTATTTTGCTTCATTAACAAATTTTATTTTATCAAGTGTGCTAAACAATTCCCTTGTATATATTCAAAATATGTTCCCTCATAAGAGTAACTTATTTTCCTAGGTTGTGCAAGCAGATTTATAGCTTCACTCAAGCATTTTGTATACAATGATCATGAATATCAAATATAATGGTATCAACCAAGAACAGTTGAAGGGAATTCAAACAAAATTTCATGTTCGATTTTATGCATAAAAAGTCATATTTAAAAAAGCATATTTCCATTTAAGATCTGACACAGGTTTAATCTAGTTAACACTTCCAGATCATGAATGATTCTTAAGAAAAATAAACAAGATCGTTGAAAAAAGAAAACAAGTATAGGGAAAATAAAAAGAAGAAAGAAAGATCCTAATTATATTTTTACAAAAAAGGCAACAATGATCCTCGGTTGGCCTATGTTTTGTCATAAGATTTGTACTCTTTAGTACTATTTAAAGCGCACAGAGAGAAAAAAATTTTCGAAAAATTTCATATGAATGTACAATTTTACTCTTTATTTAATATTATATTGAATTTGTTTTTTTGTAGCATAATATATATTAGATAGTGGTACATTTAGAAATTTGTTAAATTTTAAACCAAAATTAATTTAATTTAATTTAAAGTTTATTTTTTTGTTTGTGTGAAACATATGTTGGAAATACATTGTAGCCATAGGACCAGTGGAGTGCCCATACCCATTAACATGATCGGCATATTCTTAACCTTGAAAGAGTGATTTTGTTGATAAAAAACCTTTTCTTTCATATATATATATGTGTGTGTGTGTATATATGTATGTATGCCATTCCAATCCAATCCAACAAGTCATCATTTCTTGCTTTTGACATGTTCCTCCACTACAAGGCATCTATCTGATTTCGACCTCCACTCCGACAATTTCTTCCCAACAAAGCAAATTATAAACAAACAAATAATTAATTGGTTTATGCTGATTTCATCTGCTTCCTTCCTTGCAATAGCGCAACCTAGACACGTAACGAACTTTAATCTCCTATATAGCTTATACAAACACTAATGCGTCTGACAAAGATAATTCGTTCAATCACACACACACACACACACACACACACACACACACACACACACATATATATATAGAGAGAGAGAGAGAGGTGAGAGTAATGGCGGATTGGGGACCGGTGGTGATAGCGGTGGTGCTGTTCGTACTGCTAAGCCCAGGGCTTCTGTTTCAGCTGCCAGGAAGAGGAAGATTGGTGGCGTTTGGGAGCATGGAAACAAGTGCCGTCTCCATTTTAGTTCACACAATTCTCTTCTTTGGTCTCATCACTATCTTCCTCATCGCTATTGGCGTCCACATCTATACTGGCTAGATCTTCTTCTTTTCTTTTTTTCTCTTTGGGTTTAAATTCAAGGATCCTGTTATGGCATGAGTCTGCTGCTTTTGATTCCTCAAGTTGTTCTGTTATATTTGTGGTTAAATCAGTTGTTGTTTCAAATATCTATGCTTCACCTGGGTCTTCCGTTTCTCTTCTTTTATGTGTTGGCCAGCGTTTGCAGCTGATTTCCCTGCTAAGCATTTTACTTAGCAAGGTGAGCTAATCAGTTGTGTACACCATCAAGATCTAATCTTGGATCGCCTAGATTTAAATTTTTTTAAATAATAATTTTTAAATATAAAATTGTTTTTTGAAAAAATAATAGTTAAAAGATTATCATTATTTTAGATTTTGCACTCAATAAAATATTTTTTTTAAAAAAAGTACACTTTTAAAAAATAAATCCATACCGTGAGATCAAATAGTTTTAATTAGCTCTCCCTGCTAAGTATCCTGCTTAGTAGGAAAAATGTCCAGATTTGGGGAGGATCCTTTTATTTTGTAAGCTTAAACGGAATCGTTTTTGCTTTGTCATCATTTTATAAGTTAACTTAGTTTGCACGTCATTTTTTTAGAAGTTCATTTTCAGTCGATACCAGCAAAGACAGATCGAAAGAGGCGTTCTCAATGGAAAATTTTGTGACGTTCTGATAATTTTATCTCTTAATTGAATCACTAGGGTCTCTCATCATGAGCAACTTAATTAGTTACCTTAAACGAAAAGCTTGTGTGTGCTTTATAGAAGGAAGTAACCAAAAGGTGTTTGTCATAAACATCAGCTTTTAAATTCATTAAACAAACATATTTGTAATTAATAAATGTCAAATAGAGAAGATAAAAGGGGAAGTATAATAAAACAACAGCACATCATCCCACAACATCATCATACGGCAAACGTAATGAGTAGCAAAAACATAATTGATCGTCTTGCAAATTTGTGATATAAATGGAGTTAAAGTGCAATTTTACTAATAAGGGGTTTCTAGCACAAATAATTTAAAAGGGTGAAAATTCGTCAAAAACATTAAATTTCACCCAACACCGTTAAAGTTTGGTCATCTATAAGATTAGGTAAGAGGTAAGATTATACATGAAAAATCCTTTTTTGGCTCTCTTGAGCCCTATATCTCTTATCTATAGGAGGTTTTCCTATGCTAATAGGTTTTTCAAGAAAATTTCATTTATTCTGATATGGATGACATAAAGGCCTATATTTCTCAGTTTTAATAGGACTCTTTATGTCATACATTATTCTAAGGCTCTGTTTGATACGAAATAATAGAGGGTAGGGATAGATAATTGGTGAGGGATTTGACTATTTAAATTGTTTGGTACGAGAAAATGACAATATCTAGGGATTGACATTACTAGAAATGTGTAGTTGGTCCAAAGCCACCTCCCTCCTGGTATTAAATTTTCAATTCTGGAATTGTAAAATTATAAGACAAAAATATCCTTGGTTAAAATATTTTTCGAACAAAAATAACCTCCCTAATTTTAACCTAACATAATTTCTTTCACACAATACTCTCATATTTAATTGAAGAAATCATTTAAAACTAAATTTATTAAGCAAATCAATTATGTGGCTTCACTTGTGATTGATTTCTCAAACTTTAATTTTTAAGCTGGCACACATTTACCATTTTATTTTTTAAGGGTGGAATAGTCTTTTTAAAATTTATCATTAATTATAAAATAAAATTAATTTAAGTGGTACCTCTAATTATTACTATGTATCAAACATTATTTCAAACTTCAACCCCTCTCTCAATCCCAATCTCGGTCACAATCCCTACCTCAATCCATCAAAATTCATTAACTCGTACCAAACAGAGCCTAAGGGTTTTTATTAGAGTTATATAGTTGAGAATGAACCCCTAACATTTTTTAGAAATCTTAAAAAACCTCAATAATTAAAAACTTTTCTCTTAAACATCTCAAGTTCTATCGCTTATTGTGACAATGAGACTTTATGAGAATTTAAGAATTTCATAACTAATTTAATATAACTTTTATAAAAGTAGTTCAAAGTTCAAACTTAATCTCTTTCAATGCCTTTCATGATAAAATAAAGGTTCGAGTTCAATAGGGTGCTATTGAGTCTAGAATTGTTCAAAACTCAAACTCTCTTTATTGAAATTTTTATAGAAAATTACAAAATTCTTATCCAACTTAGAAAATTCATATACTTTCATTTACACATCCAAAAATTATAAATTACCACTTGATTTAAAGCTTAGAATGTGTATTATTACCCTGTCAAATAGCAAAAAATAATTTAAACATTTGCCCTGCATAATTACAGACACCATATTGACATTCAGCTATACTTGCTTCTTTGATATACTTATAGCTAGTTTCTACCATATTTATAGTCTAGGCTACCATTCCCTTTATGGAGATTAT
>JBAGKO010195903.1:0-14476 GCA_037177275.1 Acacia concinna
TAAACATAGATTTCACAATAAATGGCCTGCTTGAATTGTATTAGGGTGTTTTTGGAGTAAAGATTGTAATAGTGACTTTTGGAAAAGCAAGATTGGATAAAAGTAAAATTGAGTGATTTGATTTATGTTTAGAACAAAGATTACAGAAGTTACTTATGCAAAAGTAAAAATTATGTTGTTGAAATTTTCTAAAAGTTATTTTTGATAGAAAATGAATGAAAATGATATGAATCATATTATATAAATGGGTTAAGGGTCAAATTTGCTTTAGAAGTATTGCCTAAGGAGCAATTTTGCCCCAAAAGTATGATTTGGGGTAATTTTGCCTCGAAAGTTTGTAAAATGGGGTAATTTTGCCCCTGTCGTTAGTTGACCAAATATGTTGAATTGACAGTCTATAGGCCATCCACTATATTTTTGCTAAAGTGAAGATTTGTCCTAGAAGTTTTAAATCTATTAATTTTGACTGTTAATTGACCAAATATGTTGAACTGGCAGTCCACATGTCATCCAGTTTATTTTTGTTAAGGTGAAAATTTGTCTCAGAAGTTCATCTATCATCTAGTTTTTCTTTTTTAAAGTTAGATTTAAAAGTTTCATTACAAATCTTCACCTTAGCAAAACTACACTGGATGATATGTGGATTGCCAACTCAACATATTTGATCAACTAATGGTCAATTGATGGCAGGGGCAAAATTGCCCCATTTATATAAATCTAAATATAGGGTGATATTTATACTATCTCTGATAATAATTATAAGACCTGGTTGACTCTTTTAGCTTCCTTAATCTTTCTAAAAAAAATCAACTGGTTCTTATATAATTAGAACTGAAGAGAGTCTTATTACATGTAAATATAGTGTGATATTTATATTATCTTCGGTTCCAATTATAAGACCTAGTTGACTCTTTTAACTTCCTTAATCTTTCTAACCAAAATTCAATTGTGTTTTATAATTAAAACTGGAGGGAATCTTATTACATATAAATATAACGTGATATTTATACTACCTCTGTTCCTTATTATAAGACCTAATTGACTCTTTCGACTTCCTTAATCTCTCTAAAAATATTAGCTGGGTCTTATAATTAGAACTGGAGGGAGTTTTATTACAAATATAGTGTGATATTTAAACTACCCTCGGTTTTAATTATAAGATCTAGTTGACTCTTTTGGCTTCCTTTATCTCTAAAAAAAACTAAATGTGTCTTATAATTAGAACTGGAGGGAGTTTTATCACATGTAAATATAATGTAATATTTATACTATCTCCAGTCCTAATTATAAGACATAGTTGATTCTTTTGAATGTTTTAATCTCTCTAAAAAAATAATTGAATCTTATAATTAAGACTGAAGGGAGCAAATTATGACAATATTTTCTTAAAAAAATTGCTCCAAACGTAGCACTCCAATCGGTTGAATTGCACCATTTTGGTGCTTATCACTCATTGTACGATTTGCCCAATCACCACAATTCACCACACGTCCAACCAAACACCAATTTTTTTATTTTTTTTAACGATGGCCATGGTGATTTTGGGTTTCACCTCCCAATTGTCCGCCCAAACACACGCTTAGTTTCATCATTATAAGTTAAATATCAAAATTAACTACAAATGCAGTATGGAGTTTTTCAAGACCAGATAATCCAAGAAACATTATAAACCAAAAGCGATAATAATACTGATGCAAAAACAAGAACAGTTGGGCATTTAAGCATTTCTTGTCATCCTGTCCAGCAGCACCACCATTTTACTGGATTTTGGGGTTGCGGCACTTCTACTTCTTGAAGTAAAGTCTCCGAGAGCTCAGAATTATGGTTGCTGCCTTCTCTATGCATTTCTCTTCCTACAGAAACAGAGAAGCGAAATCATTAACCTTAATATTTTCCTAAAGAGAAAGGTAAGTAGGATCAATAGTTTAATACTACCCCAATTATAAATATAAGATACAATTAATTTTTTTTAGAGATTAAAAAGTAAATAAATTAATAAATTATTTCATAAGTTAGACAAAATTATTTAAAGAAAAACGACATGCATGAATGCTTTAAAGTAATACAATTAGTTTTCTTAAAATTCTTTAAAAAAATTAATTAGACCTTATATTTAGGATGAGAGATAGTATTAATAATCTACCAAAACTATTTTTCTTGAGATAATATTAATAATCTACCAAATCTAATTTTCTTCCCTTGAAACCTAAAACTTTTCATCAATTTTAAATCTTAAAATGGTGATAAAAGTGTTTCAAGAAGCTAACAGTACTTGGTGATACGGGGCGCCTCATCTGCTTATCAAATGATTCGTTATATTTCAAGTAGACTACTGTCCTTTTCACAGTGAATCCATTACCAAAAGCCACAATCACCTCCACTTGGTCATCTGAGTCTAGATTTGATATTATTTCCTTCCATTCTGCTTCTTCAAATGAAGTCAATGAGTCTTGCTTGTAGTGCAAAGTGGTTGCCTTCGTATAATTTATGATCATTACATTAATACAAGATTCACAAGCCTTGTTACCCAAATCGCTTGAAGGGAAATATACGGAACAAATGATCATCCCTTTTAAATCACAACCACTAACTCGAGGCACTTTAAATTTCACAGAAGTTCTTTCACCCTTGAAACTTTGCCAATAAGGATAATTGTCACCAGGAAGAAAACAATCATCACCATGATCCCTGGGAGTCAGTTCCTGCTCAATAACACAAGCAGTAACTTAATTCAACTATATAATTGGGCAAGCAGAAAGGTCATTTCCAATTTTAATTAAAAACTGCTTATAGTAGCAATAACTTTCTCCTCTTTTCAGCCAAAAGAAAAAAAAAAGAACGGAACTAAAAAGAGAACCTGTGAGATATCCCTTATAAGAGTAGCAGTGACTTCGTCATTGTTTCCAATTTGAATTAGAAGATGTCTCAAACAATTTTCTGATCTTGAGATGTGAACCTGACCTTGATGATCAGATAACTCAGAATATTCCGAAGTATTTGGTGTTGTTCTCCTGCCCATGCAACTTCGGGCATGAAAGGACTCCAAAATTTGTGCAGCACCTTGTATCACTTCAGAACAATTCTCTGATGTGATTTCCAATAAAAGGCTTTGTAGATTTTCCAAATTATCACAAATAGATGTTGAAAGAAGAGATAAAGGATTATTTATTGGGGAGATCCTTGACCAAATAAGAGAAGGAAACACATCACGTGATAATCCCCTGTAGCCACAAAGAGATATATATCCAACACTTTGTAGCCTCACTAAAGATAAGGGCACTTGTGTTATTGCACTGTCATCAGCAATCAGAGTTGTCAAGGAATGCATTTGCTCTATATCTTCTTCTAACTTGTCAATCCTTACACAACCAGAAAGAATAAGAGTTTTTAGTGATTTTAGAGTATAAATACTTCTTGGGAGAGTGCAAAGGTCAGTACAATCCTTCAAGTTTATCAGAAGGAGTTTATTAGCATGACCAACGGTAGGATGGACCATGGACAAATTGGGACAATTTTTAAGAATCAATTTCTCAAGATTTGGTAGCTTTGAGAAGTCAGGAGTCTGCATCAAGAAAGGGGAGTGACTAAAATTGAGGATCTTTAGCCTCTCCAATAACTGCAAGAAACCAACGTTCAAGGGAAAAATTAATGATGAAACAAATAAAATAAATTCAAGTAAATCAGCAATAATGAATCTTTGAAAGTATCAACAGTGAATTTTGGTATTAGCATTAAAGACTAATTCTAAAGCCTAGCATCAAGGTAAAAAGAAAAAGTGTCAAGGCATTTTAAAGTTTAAGACCACTTCAGTGTTTGGAAAGTCTCATAAAAATAGTGTTTTCAATTTTATTTTACGGGTTTATATACAGTTTGGTAGAAAGTATTTACATGATTGACATTCGCTAATAGGCTAATAGGCTAATAGGCCTGATCAACTTCTATAAAAGGTATGTTTTCCAAAAACACTTCACTTGAAATGACTGCTTAAATTAGCTAGATATGAACTCTGAAAGCAAAATACAAATAAGTGATTATGATGGCGGAATAGAGAATATCTATAGCAAAAAATATAAAAATCCAAGTAAATTGAAGTAAAATTGAGCAGCTAGATTCAAGAATTGTGCTGAAGGAAGCTTCATCCATAAACTGTTATTGGAAAAGTCTGAAATAAGGGCCCATCTATAAGTTATAGAGTTAAAAAAAAACTAATAATAAACAACTTTATTCCTGTTAACAAGTTGTCAACAGAGTATCCTCACCTGGGGCTCCCTCCAACCTTGTCTGAGGCTACTGTACTTTAACTCAATAGCAACTAAATTTTTTTGATAAAGGTTTGCAGGGATGTGTTTCAAAGGAAAGCCACGCCAACAAAGCCATCTGAGATCTCTACTCATGTATTTGTAGTCTCCGTCAAGTTCCACATTACCAAGGCGGAGCAATCTGAGTGTTTTCATATTCTTAAATGCTTTGGTGGGAAAACGATCTTTCCCGGTTAACAAATTCAAAGCTAGCCCCTCCACAAAATCTGTACCCTGCAAATATATAAAATTTGAAGTTTGTACCCCAGTTATTCATTTCCTAAAAGACAAAATAAAAACCTATGGCAAAAGCAAGTTTCTAGAGCAAGAAAAAAAACAATAAGTTTTGAAAATAAACAATTTCTGCCAAGGAGCAAAATCAACTAGAAATATAACTACTTGCCCAATTCATTCATATTCAATAGGCTTCCCATGCCATTTTGCATTGTAGAAATAATGGTAAATATAGGATAGGAAAGTCCTTACAATATGTTTTGATAATACATCAAGCACGTCTTCATGAAACCATAACCTACTACGCTTTCCAAGCTCTTTTGGCAACTGCTCTCGGATTATCTCCCTCCCCATATCTCGCAACAAATCATGCATACCAAGCTTGTTCTTCTCATCAACAGTTACAAGGCTCCGCTCCTCAAGGACACTAATTCCAATGTCTGGAAAAAGTCCACTGCCATCCAATATATGTGTGACATCACTCCTATCCATCCCAATAAAGAAACAAGATATATCAAGGAAGATTTCCTTCACCATATCATCTAAATCATCAAAGCTTATTTTTAGCTTCTTCTGTATCTCATCATTTGGGATTCTTTTTAGTTTATTCAATACACTTCTCCAAACTTTCTCTTCCCTGTCAAACAAATAGGAGCCTAGGATTTCAAGGGCCAGGGGCAGTCTTCCACAATAATCAACTATATTTCTAGAAAGGTCAATGAATCCCTTACAAGGAGTTTGTTGCTTAAATGCATGCCAACAAAAAAGCTCAATAGATTCACTTTCGTCCATCTTCCTTATTTCATATACATGATCCACTTTATGGAGTTTGAGGAGATGTATATCCCTAGTAGTGATGATTATGGTGCTTCCTGGACCAAACCATTCACGACTTCCAAATAAAGCCCTTAGGTGCTTATCCTCATTCACATCATCAAGCACAACAAGTGCTCTCATATGGCAAAGAGATTGCTTCAATTTGATTTTTCCCGAATCAATGCTATCTATTACCACCTTTGTTGTTTTGCAGATTTTTGAAAGAAGATGTTGTTGTAAGTTAACTGGACCATTGTCTTGCTCCCAAACTTCCCTAATGTTTGCAAGAAAACTTCTGCTCTCAAATGTTCGACCAATTTCATTATATATGGCTTTGGCAATGGTTGTTTTCCCGATGCCCCCCATCCCCCATATACCTAACAGGAGAACATCATTCATTGAATGGCTTTTTGACATTTTAATCAAATCTTGCAAACGAGAGTCCAATCCAACGGGATGGTTAGCAATAAACAAATCTTTCTTGTCCAAAATTTTACCAACATGGTCAACAATATTCTTGATATCCTCACTTTCATTCCTGAATTATAAACAGATGCAACAAAAAATGAGCACCAATAACATAAGCATGAGTAGAAATAACATTTATCAAGCTATTCAAAGAAATATGTATCAGAATTAGAGCAAACATTAGGAACAAACTAAATAGAAACCATATTGGAAACTAACACATTGCAATACTCTTGGAATTGGAAATGTTCATATCAGACTTAAAATAGCAAACTAAAATGAAAATATCGCTCATCATATCAAAACATGACAGCTGTGAGATGAATAAGAAGGCAAATAAATTCAAAGACCATCCATTTAAGAGAATAAAATTGAAATTGTAGACCAAAACCGAACATTCAACCAGGTCCACGTGAAACAGCACTTGTGAACCACTTAAACCAACGACTGAACTCAAGGGAACATGGACCATTAATAAAAGGGAACTGTATGCCGCAATTTCCTCTTACCAGCAACAACAACAACAACAAGCATAAAACTTTCATTTTGCACGAGTTAATATTTTGAGAGGATCGCCACAAATCACCGGTAGGGAAAGTGAGAACAGAGAACGAGAGATGATGAACTTGAACTAAAATGTGAGACCATCAACAATTGACACTAGCTAGAGATTTTATCTGGTTTAAAATTGATTTCCTTAAGGGAAACATAACTGAAACAGGGAGTACCTACGGTACAAAATGGGAAATCAAAAGGAAAAACTCTCGCTTAAACATTTAAAGCTTTATTTCCAACAAAGCCATTTGCCATATACCAAATAATGTAAAAATACTTTCTCTCGCCTTCTCCTTTCCTAAAAATTACTTTTCTATGTGCCAATTACTAAATGCACCTTAAATTTTATAGGGATCAAATCAAAAGGAGAGATCTTTTCTGTACTAAAATATATTTTATCTCTTGCTTTTACAGATCATGGCATTTGCCATACCTTAAACAATTAATCGCTGCTTAAATATTAGTCCTTACTTTAATAAGGTGCAACTTTGAACGACAGAAATGAAAAATTGCAGGGCTATAAAAAAAAATCATAATTTGAGTAAGTTACAGCATCATAATAAAAAAAGATAAGTCAATTTGACCAAATTCAAAGATACAATTTAAAACAAAACATAACATCATTTATGCTTGTGAAATCGCTATACCTTTATAAAGAATTAAAAAAAAAATCAGCTAACTAATAATAAACTCAATATTTGACTTTAAAACCTCTTGTTACTGGTTAGGACTCCACCTCAGCACATTGATTATTTAAATGTATCAACATAACACTTCTTTGATAGCGTATTGCTATCACTTGTTCTTCTCCTATACAATATTACAAGTGATTTGTTGGGAAAAAATTGACAGATAGTGCATATTGCTACAATAATCTATTATTAGTGTCTATTTAGCAAAATTGAAAAGATATAAAAAAATGAAGTATTTAAAATTTACTTGGAATTGAGCACAACAAAACCTGCAATGCCCCCAGCTTCACGGAGAGATGTCCTCCACCTTGACACTTCATCTTCTGTAGGTGAACTTCTTTGTATAAGATCTTGAAATGCTTCTCCAAAATTAGAGATTTGATTACGAACTTCTGATGGATCCACGCCATAGAACACAGGCAGCACTTCCCTACCCTCTGCTCTATGAAGCTCCATGATTTTTGAGAGCTCATTAAGGCACCATCTAGAACCAGCATAATATTTAGAGAAGATAATGATTGAAATTGTAGAACCTTCAATTCCACGTGACAATTCAACCGAGATACTGTTACCCCTCGGAAGATCTTCATTATCTTTGAAAACAAGAATTCCAGCGTTGCTTAAAGAGGTATAGAGATGAGAAGTGAAAATTGGGCGAGTGTCTTCGCCTCTGAAGCTTAGGAACACATCATATCGGGCTCTAGCTCTTTTCAAACTAAAAAACCGAGCTAAGGTTAGTGTGCACCTCGGTTTGAATAAAAATAGATGACATTTAAAACAACATAATATAATTAAAATATATGAAAATATGGGAAAATTTCAGTCAACATACACAATGGTAATTTATTTCAGTCAATGCTCAAAAGAATTCAGAAACTTAATTGCACCTCTTGGACCAAAACTTAATTGCAACTCTTGGTTCAAACCCATTATACCCTACAATGCAATGCAACGCAATGTGACGCAATACTAATTACATGGCTAATGTTTAGTTAGATTTTTAAACAAAGTGCAATGAGTTATTTTTTAATAATTATTTAAAATCAATATATGTCGTAAAGTCTATGTTACCTTTAATATAATATTTGTAGAAAAACATAGATAAGAGTCATTGTACGACGACTAGTGATAGCGATAACAGTGAAGAAGGAAGTAGGCGATGTTGGAAGGAGGTGGCGACAACAACGATGGAGGAGATGGAGGTAGTGGCAATGGCGGCACATGTAGAGGTGGCATTAGCTAGGGGGTGTAGGGGAGGAGAATGTTGTAGTGTTGGTGGCGAGTGGAGAGTAGTGGAGATGGCAGTGGAGGTAATTAAAGACGAGGGTGGTGGCAATAGTGATGGAGGAGCAGGTAGTAAGGGTGGCAACAACGGTGGAGGAGGAAGAGGTAGCGGCCAGGCACAACAGTAAAGGCAGCGGTGACAGTGAAGAAGGATTAGGTAGTGGCAACAACGGTAGAGGTAGCGGCGATGACGGTGGAGGTAGTGGCAACAACGGTGAGGATAGTGGTTGAGGGGTGGTGGAGGAGGAGAAGGTTGTGGCGGGGGCATGGTAGTGAAGAAGGCGGTGGGAGGGGCATGGTGGTGGCTACGACGATGATAATGGCGGCGGTGGCGGTGAAGGTGGAGATGATGGTGGTAGATAAGGAGGAGATAATAGCGGCGGCAATGGTGGCAGAGAAGGAGGATGTAGTAGTGGTGGCGGTGGCCATGGTGAAAGAGGCGGCGAGGTGGGGAAGTGGCGGTGGTGATTGATGCATATTGTGATAAATGAAATGAAACAAGTGAAACAAAGACAAATGAAACTAAAAGGTAAATTAGACTTTTTAAACCATACAAAGGGATAATAATGAGTATTCATAAGGGAAGTATGAATAAGGATTTCCAATTTTTTTATTAATCATCATTACCATGATAAATTTTATTATTAAACTAAAGAGCAACTAAACACTCTTCTTTTAATAATATAATCATGATTATCATTGCACTCTTCTCTTGATAATGCAACCCTCGGGAAAAAAAAAACCCAAACACTCTTCTTTTTCTCATAATCCATTTTTCTATCAGAACCATGGTTTTGAGAAGAATAACCCAAACATTCTTTTTCTCAAGAATCTAGTTTCTCAAGAAGCTATTTTTTCCCCTACATTTTCATATGCTACTCTTCAAAATCTATTCTCTTAAATTACTTTTTTAACTTTTTATCCGCAAGTTATTCTTCAAAAGCAAATCCATACACACCCTAAGCTTTGTGGGTGAAAGAAAAATTATGCCATTGTTTTAATTTTTTTAAAAAGTTTTGTTAACGTTATGAAATTCATGTCATTTTGGCACATTTATTTTCAATTTCCTACACTTATTGGTGAATGCATACCTATTTTGGGATACATATATAAGAAAAATATGCCTAGTTGACATTTTATGAAGGAATAAAAATTGTTGATATTTTGGCCATATCTCTTAACTTATGGCTTTTATAGATTTTTTTGTGTTGATATAATCATCATCTAAGCCACATGTGGAGCCCTTATAAAGCACAAATCTGTGTCTAAGGAGTGGCAATGAGAGAAAAGATGAGAAGAGAAGAAGTGAAACATGTCTACACTAAGAGCTATAATACTATTAGGCACGACCAGAACCCTTATTTTTGGACTTGGAAGCTCATTTTGGAGCTTATGGCTGGTAGGGTTTGAAGCTTGGGGTGGAGTTTGAGCTAGAAATTGAAATTTTGAAGAGATTTAATCTTTATATGAACAAGTGAAATGCTTGTTCATATGACCCATTCACTTGTTTATGGGCTGCTCTGATATTAATTCCCAACTGCAGTCCCTATTTGAAATTGTCCCTATTGCTTAATGTTAATTTTTATTAATTGTATCAAGAGACTATGCATTTTAGTGAAGATAAAAATTTGATTTTGACTTAAGAGAGCTTTGTGAAGTGCTTGTGAACCCTAGACTAACACATATACTCATTGCATTATCAATAGAGAGGAAATTAATCAATTTTTGTAAAGTACAAAAGGGAGAAATAATCTTAGGCCCTATTTTGTCCTTGAGTCGAAGAATCACTTGTCTATATTAATTTTAGTTAGTTTATGTTTGTTTTCCTTCAACCTTGATATTTGAATAACTCAAATTAGGTGAAAGTGTGATAATCAATACTTAACCGAATTTTGAACCAAATCTTTATGGGAACGATACTTTACTCTATTTTGTCCTTGAGTCAAAGAATTACTTGTTTGTATTAATTTTAGTTAGTTTATGTTTGTTTCCCTTCAACCTTGATATTTGAATCACTCAAAATAGGTGAAAGTGTAATAATCAATACTAAACCGGGTTTTGGAACCAAATCTTTGTAGAAACGATACTTTACTTATCATTTCATTACTTAATGCGACCTATGCACTTGCGGTATGAACAAGCCTCAATCGTTGTTGGAGTTCTAAGGACTGGTCTCTGGTAGTTGCTTGACCAGAGCAGCCTTCGGCGGCAAACCAATGAAATTAATTTTGCATGATAAATAAAGAAATTCACAAGATAAATAAGAACATTCATAAAATAAATAAGGGAATTCACAAGACAAATAAGGGAAAAAGAACCCTTTTTAAATTAACAACATAGAAGATGGATTTAAGTACACTTTGGCCATTCAAAGATAAATAAAGAAATTCATAAGACAAATAAGAAAATTCAAAAGAACACTTTTGGAATTAACAAGATGACAAATGCGTGAGTTGACAATAACATGTTGACCGTTCACAGGATAAATAAAGAAATTTACAAGTTAAATATGAAAATTCACAAGAGAAATGATGGAATTTAAAAGAACACTTTTAGAATTAACAAGACAAATGCCCTTATTAGTCTTGTAAATGACTTTATTTATTTTGTAAATTCTCTTATTTGCCATTCAAAATTTATTCTCTGACAGCGTCAATGTCCACCCCCTTCTTTTTAAGAAAGTCAAGTGCACATATGTCTTTTACCCACATATATTTTGAAGGCATTTTTGTGATATTTTTTCAAGATCAAAGTTATAAAATTGCAGAAGTATCATTATTAAATAAGTTTAAATTTAAATGTAATATATATATATATATATATATTGCTAGAGTAGAACTATAGACTACATTTGAGTAAAATAATATTATTTTCCATGAATAAAAAGAGTACTTTACTCATAAAATGCTCTAATTACCCACTTGTTTTGCTTTAATTTTACCAACATCCCCTCCGTTTTAAAAACGCATACAAACCTCATTTAAAATTAAAATGTTCCTTACAAAAATATCCCTTATATTCCAAAATTTCATTATCATTCATCCAAACAGTTAGTTGATGGTTAAGTTTGACTTTTAAACTTTTCTTTTGCCAAAATGCCCCTCTTTCACACTGAAATTAGTTAAACATATATATATAAGCCAAAGACATTATACTACCAAATTTTAATTCTAAGGTATTTTTTAAAATTTTCAATATATTAAAAATTTATTAATTTTGAGGATACAAATTCTAATGTTTCAATATTCGTTGAAATTTATTTATTGTAGTCTCTTAAATAACTAAAAATATAGATCAAACACAAATTTTTCTATCAAATGTTATAAATTATATAGGTTTGAGAAATTGTACGTCATTTAAATTTATACTTTCATATTTTTCTTACAAATACTTTCATAAAATTACTTTAATTTTTAAAAGTTTGTGATATTTACAAGATGTGAATTAAAGTTGGGATTTAGCGTTAAGGATAAATTAGTGAATACTTTTTTATATAAATTTTAATTAAAATATATATATTTAGAATCTTTTAGAATATTGCTGATGAAGTTAATGGATTAGACTTAAAAATATATTTTCAGAATATAGGGATGTATGTATAATTAAGACAAAACAAAAAAAAATTATTAGAGTATTTTACTTTATATTTATGGATATGTTTATTACATTCAGTTAAATCATTAATAGATCTTAATACATACTTTAATACAAAATATAACGAGATAAAGAAAAACTAATTATTCTCTGTTAATAGTTCAAATTTAAGGTTATTTATTTTTAGTAACCATAAATTCAGTATTCCCAAAGTAAATTTATGTATCAATATTTTACTTCTGCTACAAAAATTGCTAGAGTGTTTTACTTATACTCCAACTTTGGCTTCTGCTACAAAAAGCAAGGAAGATGAAAAGCTCCTTCTCTGGGTTCTTCAATTTGGCCGTTAGATGCCGGAGGGGGAGGCGAGGAGTGACGCAGGCAGGGAGGAAACAGAGAAAAAGAGGAGAGAGAGGAGATAGCTAGAAATCGAGAGAAGGCATTTAAAGTAGCTTAACTAATTTTTCAAAATTTGGTGTTTGGATGGTTTATACAAGTCACTGAACTTTTTTTAAAAAAAGTATGTTAACTAACTGAAAAAAGTTATTTCTTATATTTTTAATCCAAACACAAATTACTTCTAATAAATAATTTTTCTTTTAAAATTACTTTTGAAAAGTTACCATTAAAAGTTATTTCTGTCACCCTCAATCCTAAGCCTTGTTCCTTAAATTTTAATATTTCATATTTCTTTTTTTTTTTAATGATCAAATATCATTGACATAAAAAGGGTTACAAAAACCAAAGGAGTTGTTAGGATACCCATTTATATAGTATGGGCAAACCTAACAAGGAAAGTGAGGCAAATACACATGGAGAGATGGTGAAAATACATGTAAGCATAAAAGAAGTAACACTCGAAGAAGCACCTAAAACCAAATACCCATCATAGTAAGTATTGTAATGGTTATGGACACACCATAAAAACTCCATAGCAGATGGTGGCATAAGAAAGTCATGACCAAAAGCCAAGATAACGAGAAAAACCCACCAATAAGATACGTCACTACGAAGCAAGAGAAAGTCTGCCTTACTCATATTTCTACCAGAGTATCTATTTGTTTTTTTTTTTCCAATTTAATCGATCTTTTGTAGTTTTCCATTTTTTTTTTCAACTGACTTTTTGAAGTTTAAATGGAATTTATGTATCCTTTTGTCCTATATTTTATTTATTAATTTAGGGGAAAATAAAAGCCTTACAGATCTGCTACCTCTGCTTAGGAGTCCTCTTATCGACGCCAGTCCGCCGCTGCGGGGGATTAAAAACCCGAACAGCAAGGGGCTTTGGCATTTGTCTGTCACCAGCCACCGCTAATGTTTCAATCCTTATGCCCAAAAATTAGAAGCGTGAGTTACATAATAATCAATTATCAATTATTTTCAAAATAGACAGTCCAATAATTTCTGAGATTATATATCTATGTATAAAATAAAGTTTTCCCTTATTGAGAGAGAGAGAACTCCTGTGATAAAGAAATCATCAGTTTCTTTATCAATTTTCTGAAGAATGGGTTCTACATCTTCTCTTTCCGAAAGAATAAAGAAATGCGGAAAATGCATGCATTGAAATTAAAAAATCGTCATCTCTAAGACTCAACAGATTAAATGACGCATCAAAGAATGGATTAGGAGAAAATGAAAAACAAAGATAAAAGCAACAGATCAGATCTGAAGTTGGTTACCTGTGTGTGAAGTTGGGGTTGAATGAGAGGTTAATCTGAGTTATCACAGGATCAGACGTAGAACAGAGAGATGTAGATGCTTCTGCTACTTCTAAATCTCACCGCTAACGAAGTTTCTTCTGAAAGTGATGATGGTGTGACGAAGACTCAGCGAAAGTAGCTGCTCGGCCAGTCAAATATGCTTTTTCTTGTTTCCCGGGTCTTGCCAGTTAGAGCCAGTTGGAGTCAATACACAAGAACCGGGGGTAAGTGACGTTTTGAGACGGAAGGGCAAGGCCCTTTTCCTTTTCTTTTATTTTTTTATTTTTTAATATTATTATTATATAAGTATAAGGCCTTTTGAAATAGGGAAAATGTCATTAGCATCGCATTGTAACAAATTATTTTCCGAAACCCTCAAAACTTTCTAAAATATCATAGCAGTTTTTTTTTTTGGGCGCAGGAGAATTAATTTCATGAGAGAATTGATCAAATAGCCTCTTCTAAAACATTTTAGATATTTTTAATTGTTAGTCTTGTAAATTAGTTTATTTGTCTTATAAGTACACCTATGTATTTTATAAAGTACAACATTTATCTTGTGAAGTCCTTCTTTTCTTGTAAATAGCACTAACTTTATTTTCATTTCAATTGTAGGTCTTACAAATTAAGCTTTGTGTTGTAAATTTTGCATATGCATTTTATAAAACGTCACACTTATCTTATATATACCGCATTGTCTCGTAAATATCATTAGTGTTATTGTGATTTCAGTTGTAGGACTTATAAATCCATACATCCATCTTGTAAATCGTCATACTTGTCATGTGTAGCCCATTTGTCTCATGATTGTAATTTCAATTGTAGATCTTAC
>JBAGKO010195932.1:0-14470 GCA_037177275.1 Acacia concinna
CATCTACCTATTTGAGCCCAACCGTTATAGGCTCAATTTGGGCGTGCTGAAAGGGAAGAAAAATTAGAGAAAATGGCACCTAGGTCCCAAAGAACAAATATACTTATTAAAAAGTCCCACCAATTTTAGCCATTTATTCAAAAGTCCTAAAATAAAAAGTGAAAAATTAACAACTTCACATAGGAAATTAACACTTTAATAGCGGGTTTTAACAACTCCGTTTCAATATTACTAAAAAGTCTCATCCCAATTTTATCTCTTACCCAAAAGTCCCAAAATAGAAAGTGAAAAATTAACAACTTCGCAGGGGAAATTAACAACTTCAACAGTAGGTTTTAACAATTATGTTTCAACATTTTAACAAATATCACTTGGGCGTTGTAACAACTGAGCAGCTGGAATTGACAATTTAGTAGCCCCAATTAACAACTTTGACGGCGGGTTTTAACAACTCTGTTACAATATTTTAATAATTATCACCTGGACGTTGTTAAAAATGTTGGAACGGAGTTCTATTAAAGTTGTCAATTCCAGCTACTAAGTTGTTAATTTTCTCTTGAGACCTTGAGACTTTTTAATAATTATGTTTAGTGGTGGGACTTTTTAATAATTATATTTGTTCCTTAAGACTTATCATTTTCCCAAAAATCTATTGGTCACGGGCGAGTTCACGGGGGGTGAATATGTTTTGCTCATCCCTACCAATGAGATAATAAAAAGCCGACAATTGTACACCAATGAAAGCGACAACATGTGGTGGAAAAAACTACTCCATCCCATCCCAATCCAATCTTCATAATAATAATTAATATATAGCTCAACAAAAACATCTCAAGATTTCCTCCTTCATATCATCCTCTACAAATTATTTAATATATTTGCCACAATATCTCAATTATTAGCTCTCTCTCTCATGTAGTATTTGTTTAACTAGATTCAATTTTAATTCTAGAGTAAAAAGTCAACCTAGGTAATTTTCTCCTAAAGCTTTCTATCACTCTTCTTATTGATTTTTCTAGCTCAATTTAGGTCTTAATGCTAGTTCAATTAATTCACAAGTTAAATGATATTCAGGTTGCAATGGTTCATCAATTCAAATGCTAACTAATCTACTCTAATAATTTCTTAGTTCTAACCAAATCGGCTAACACACACATGTACTTTCGGTTTCAATGCTTCACAACTAGTTCAAGGTTACTATTTAATTCAGTATCCACATAGCTTGATGCCTGATTATCATTGCCAACATAAATCCATTTAAAACCAGATTAATACATGGATTAGAAGCCAATACAGAGGATCCATAATGCAATTTGGCAAGATTAACTACAATTAATCGAGTATAAAATTTGTCATCGGTGCCTTCAAGTACCTAAATCTAGATAAATTCAGTTACAAATTACTCTAAATTCATGCCAAGTCCATTGCATCATGAGTCACAGAGTCAAAGAATTATAGATCCATCTCTATTTTGCTACAGTCATCAGAAAATGGAAACAAATCAGAGGATGAAGCTATATGGAATTAAATGTGTACAATGATGTGTAGAGGCTCAAACCAGTTACAAGCTACATGGAGACAATGAATCTAGCAATAAAACATCTCAGAAAATGTTAGAGAAGAAGGATGAAGGTTACCAGGATCCATGAATGCCGGTGATACTTGATCTCTCTATTAAGATAACGAGCAAGTACTCCTGTGCCCTGCACGGGGAGAGAGTACTTATACCTCGTACAAATTGATAGTAAAAATTGTTTAAATAAAAGTCAACTAAATTATAATGTAGCTTACAATTTTGGTGATGATTGAGTTTAAATCTCATTGTACTTACATTCAACAATTATCATAAAAGTTTTACACATAATAAACACTACATTATTTAAAACTCTAGTGTCATAAAAGTAACGGCCCTACACTACATTCAACATTATAATTTCAGGATAGTGTCATAAAAGTAATAGTGGAGTATTTTTCTTATTTCAACTTTATTGGGGAATATAACTCAGTATTGGGGAAACGTCATCTCTATGGTTTTCAGTCATTGGATGAGGACCTAGACCCACAGGTAATGGATGAAAATTACTTAATAGTATTAACATATAAGGACACAAACAAATGTTCCTCGTATTGGATTAGGACTAGGTAGGGTTAAGGTTTGCACATTGTTCCTCGTATTGATTAGACGTGTCAATGTATTGATCCACCCTTGCGTTGCCCTACCTACTTCATGATTCCTGCACTATGATTGAACATAACAGCACATCGTAAGACACGATGGAAACGCTATACTTCAGAATAGCAGAAGTTTCACCAAAAAGGCATGATAAAATGTGTCAAAACGAAAAATTTGGTTCCAAAAGCTTAAAGCATTGCGTCCACGTTGAAGACAGCTATATGGAAAAGGACGCAGTAGCGGTAATCACAAACCACCAGCTAACATCGGAGGTAGGGATGAAGAAGCAGAAAAAAAGTTGTTGCAAAGTTTGAATAGCACGATAGGGCACTTGAACACTACATGGATTACCACACCATGCAGTCAAAACGACAGAGTCGATTGGGCCGAGGTGAGTCGTGAAGCATTTTTTTTCGATAGTGTTAAAGAGTGAAGGCCAACTTGAAGAACCATAATGACACTCTTCTTAGGTTTTAGTCACACATCGGTTAGTACACCAGCAGCAGAAGAACATGGGGCGCCAGGTGAAAGATAGTCAGCTTTTCGTGAATGGGATCTAATGGGAAATACGTTGAGATTAACGTTGTTGACAAGTTTTGGCCAGTATTCAGTTCTTTGGAACATGTAAGAACTAATGTTGCATGGAGCCTCGATGTCAATGTACAATGTACATTCCACGAAGTAGATCAATAAATGCTGTGGATAGCTCATGACACAGTTGACCACTCGATTCAATCGGAATGACAATAATAGTGTTTTGTTCATTGGCTGATCAGATCATCATGTACAAAACGTAGTTCTTTTTTAACCAAGAATATGCAAAGTAAATAACATGTTACTTTTTCTATTGGATATGAAGGACTAACCAAGAACTACGTTTTGCAGTTCAAGGAAAATATGCAAAGTTCAGCATCTTCTTAATACTGTTAAGCACGTAAGAGTTAAGACTTTTTTGCTGTTGAATGAAAATGTGAAATTATTATTATAATGCCAAAAATAACCTGGAATCTAGAAATCCTATATTGTGACTGATTTTGAGGAAGTGAATCTGAAAGCAAAAGGATGAAAGGAAGTAAGATTTGTGGAAAAGGAATATTGTTTGAACTTTGAACCACTACAAAGACTATTAGATAAAACAATCAATAAACAAATGTTTGATTTCATAAAAAAAGAAAAACCTATACCAAGATAATCCTAAAAAATTAATTGCACAATCTCACGTAACTTTATTTTTTCTAATTCTTTCTCATCTTCTTCCTTAAAAGATCATGCAGGGCTGTTTTTTTTTGGTTATATGTATTGTATAAATAGGATTAAATTACTTTTTAAAAAACCGTATCTTATTTATAACATTGGCTTGGTGCATGTTTGGGACATCTTTAGACTCTCCTTTCTAATCTTAAAGTCATAAAATTTGGTTAGATGCCCTCCCTTTAGATGATTGGTGAACCCAACTCTTTTTTTAAAATTCTATCACAAAAGAAAACACTTTTTTTGTCTTATATAACAAAACTTTTTTTATATAATTACTTTATACTTGCAAAATAATTTAAAATAATCTAATTTAAACACTCGTCAATTATTTTATTTTATTGTTGTAAAATAATTACTATATGAATTGTGTTACGTTTAGTCCTTACATTTTCATGGATAGGATGTTTGCTTGTCAGGCTATATACCTTGCAATTTATAAATCATGTTAGTTCTGATAGTTTAAGAGGTCCATTGTTTGGCTGTCTATATATTACAACATATAAATCAAGAAAGTTCTGTTAACTTAAGAGGTGGATCGAGTAGCATAAAATAAAAGCATTGAACATTAAATAATATAAGAACATCCCATCAATAAGGATAGCAATGCCATTAAGGATGGTTCAAACTGGAATTACAATGAAGATCATGAGTACTTAAATAAAAACAAACGGCGACATCTAAGGCACTGACCTAAATGAATTGGGCTAAAAACTACAACATTAGAACACATCATAAAATAAATCACGTGACAACTAAACATTGGTTTGCATGTGTTGCTTCAATGTTTGCACCTCTAGGAAGTCTGGATCAATTAGCACGTTTGTAGCGTCAGAGAAAGATCTAAGAGTTGGCAAACCTACATATACGTGAGAGGGTTACCATTGAACTAACATTAACTGATGCTTTATAATAGAAAGTGAACCAAATTGACTCCATAAAAACACCTGTCTGCGAAGGAAACCTAGGAACAATGTGTTCAAATAGGACAAATGGTAACTTGCTATCAGGTAGGAGACATAGGTGGTCAGTTAACATCTTCCGAACACTGTCGACGAATGATCCTCGGAGAATAACCTGAACTTGGTCCCTCGACCTACGAAAAAGTAAATAAATTAGTCGGTTGTACGATGGTGTATGGGATATTACTCAAAGATAGTACATAAGCCTATACTTACCATTTTGAGCCTACCTAGCGAGACTCCAGCATGAGTAACATCTCTTTCTGGAAAATGCCCATCATCGGGGTCAACGAAATGGGACCGACATAACTTATGTAGCCACAGATGTCTGAAAGAAATTTAAAGAATGATAAAATCAATTATTTAACCTACGGTACACAACTGGGCAGTGATAAGGCCTAAGGGTATCGTCTTGTATGATCATAACATTTACCTATGGAACGATCATCTTCAACTAGAGCCCACGAGATGTCAGATGATGTATAAAGCCGAAGACAGTGTGGAGGAAGGACCTCAAATGAGTCATGGATAACAGATGACCTCAAAAACTCAAGATGATACATGTCATGAAACTGTTCACCACCATGCGCACCTTTCATCCCTTCTATTTCATACACACATCCTTCTTTGAGCCTCCAGAGAAATCAGTCCATCACTTCTTCAGAGTGGAAAAATGCGATCAATGTGTCCCCTGTTAAAACAAAATAACAACCACAACAATAGTAAATCATATTAGTAACCTGTCTTTATCCGATAAGAGTGAACATGTTAGAGAAGTATCACTGTACCTGCTCGTCGAAGAAAATAATGTCAACACCGATAAACTCCTAAACGAAACAGCGAGAACGCATGTCATGACGGATTTCCCATCGGGTAATCTGTCACTGGACCTTGACAAGGACGCGGGAAGTGACAACGCCAGGCAAAATGTCTGCAAATAGAACCTTCTGCAAATGGTCCATGGCAGCAACGGGAGAGGGTTAAATGGCGTTGTTAAGAGAGTTAACGAAAACGTGTAAAAGCAAGGAAGATGGTAGGAAAGGCAGGTTATTATATATAGGGGATAATAGCAGCTGAACAAAATGTACGATGATAGAAATTTTACGTGGAGGGCCCACTTTATATGTTATTTGAACAAACAACTATTCGGCTACATCAAGTAAGCCGACTCACCAGGAGAAGCCCGAGGCACTTGATGGATAAGCATCGGCTAGGATGAACAGTGAATTGTGTCTGCAGCCGCATTGTAGCCGAACATTTTGGAATGGCTTGACCGAACAGGCTTTATAAATATATTGATTTGAGGAATAAATTTAAGTATATTCGTAACCTAAATAAGCATTTTTTGTAATTTTGTAATTTCTTCATTTTTTTTTACACATTTCAGCAAAGTTTAGTGTCGTCAAATAAATACCGTTCAGAACATAGTTGATATGGATATTTAGTAATAAAAAAATCCCTAACATATAAGGGAAATTTTTAAAAGTTGTGGTGTACAGTACATCTTTATATCTCACAATTTACAAATTTTGATTAAAAACTTATAAAATACTCCTCAATAATAATAAGAAAAAAGACATAGACCTGCCTGATGAATAGACGAGAAACCTTGCCTATGCAAAATGTTGGAAAGATGGAAATGATGGAGACATTAATTAATCAATGGTATGAGTGAAAAAATTAATAGAATAAATTTTTTATATATTAAATAATGAATTCTAACTATTGTATTATTATGAGTCAGACAGGCAATTTTCTCTTATACTTGATGATGAAGGGAATTACTATAGCACAAAATGCAAACTGCGTAATATAGTGTAGGAGAAGTTAATTAATCATTCTGTTATGAAAAAAAGAAGCGAATTAATCATTTACATGCATGTCAAAACATCAGTTAAAATCATATTAATTGGTTAGGTTGAATTTTTTCATATTCCATTTGCATTTGAATAAATAATGTGTTTGTTGGTGTTAATGATTGTGAGGTGTGTTAAAGAGAAATAAGAAGTCCCACTTTTTTTGGGGGGGGGGGGGGTTTGAATAAGTGTATATATTACATCTTGTAAAATTGGGCTTGTAAGTGGGCCAAGAGGAAGTGTGGGCTTGCGAGCACAACAATGGACCACTAGGAGACAAACGCAATTAAAATCAGGCGATTTGCCCCTACATACATATGAGTAAATATAGATTGGCCATTTGTTATCAAAATGATTTTTGGAAAAATCTAAAAAAAATTATGAAATTAGCTTACCAGAATAGTTCATAATTTAAAGCTTACGTGTTTGACACCTTGATCTTTCAGTTACAAGAGTCATAAACCATACTTGAATGCCTTCTGTTTAGCTGCCTTCTTCAATGTTCGCATCTGATTTATGAGCTCTCAAAACATTGAAAATCGAAGGCCCCAACATTCACAACGGAAGGTTAATTGCATGTAACGTTTATAAATGAAATTTTAAGTGTCATTAACAGGTTTAGTGTCTTGCCCATCAGATGCCTTGGTCCTCCGCCTATAAAAGGCACTACTTTCAAGCGGTGTGTTTGGCCCGTTGCCCAAGGGAGCAAAAAGAGGGGTTCAACACGAGGACTTCACAAGAGGTCACCCATCTTAGTACTACTCTCACTCAAGCACACTTAACTGCAGAGTTCTGATGGGATCCAGTGCATTAGTGTTGAACTCGATAGGAGGCCCAACATGAAGCCTAGATAGGGCTTCGACCGGAACAACGTGCTTCCCCTCTACATGTCCTCATGACTTGCAACGGAGAGCCAATAAAGGAAATGATTGCGCACCTCCTGTTGAATTCACTCATACCAGCACTAATGAACCAGATCCAATAAGAACTTCGTAGTTAAGTGTGCTTGGGGAACGGTTCTTACTCCTATTTGGAGGGGCAATGTCGGGCATGAAGCCCCGTGGGAACACGTTCTAAGCTAGGCCCCGCGGAACGGGCTGCACCAGGGAAGCGGACCCCTCCAAGCACGAGCCACGTGCAAGGGTCGTCAGGTAGGTCCGACCGCTGCTGTGACGTGGTTCGCCAGTCTGGTTCTCCTGTAGGCGACTTAGGCATGGCAGTGGGGCCTACCGATCAGACAGCTGCCCTCTCGCCCCTGATGTGATCTGCCAGTTCAGTTGTCCTACAAGCGGCCGAGGCAATGCAGGGCGTGGCGGTGGGGCCCACCAATTAGATCACTACCCTCTCGCCCCAGGGAGAATCGAACTGGCGGACCATGTCACGACGGCGGTTGGACCGACTTGACGACCCCTTTATGTGGCCCACGCTCAGAGGGGCCCAGCTACCCAGTGCGACCCATTTCGCGAGGCCCAACCCATAATGTATTCCCACGGGGCTTCATGCCTGACATTGCCCTTTCAAATGAGAGCTAGAATCGTTCCCTAAGCACGCTTAACCGCAAAGTTCTGATTGGATCCGATGTGTTAGTGCTGGTATGATCGAACCTGACAGTAGGTGCACAATCATTTCATTTATTGGCTCTCCGCCAAAAGCCGTAAGGACATGTAGAGGGTAAGCATGCCGTTCTGATCGAAGCCCTGTTCGGGCTTCATGTCAGGCCTAATATCAGGTTCAATCTTAGTAACACTAATGCACTGGATCTCATCAGAACTCCACAATTAAGCATGCTTGGGTGAGAATAGTACTAGGATGGGTGACCTCCTAGGAAGTCCTCTTGTTGAACCCCTCTTTTTCCTCCCTTGGGGAACGGGCCGAACGCACCGCTGCGTGGTCAATCTTTTGGCCTTGCAAGACTTCATGGTTCGAAGGCCTCTCTCCTGGGGTGAAACCTCGAGCATTCCCTTCTTCCTCTTAGTTCTCTATCTGTATTTCTGTGATTATTTCCTGCTACTTGCTTTGTTATTGTTTTGCTGTTTTGCTCACCCTGTGTCTGCAGGAATAATCCATTTTATCCTGGGAAATGCCGCTTCTGATTAGTCATGTAACATCTCAATTTTCACTCACCACAACAAGAAAAGAGGAATAAAATGGTGGATTTTGTGTTAGAATTATGGCCAAAGTAAGTTTTGGCTAATTCTAAGAAAGAGACTGGAGGCAATCATGTTGTCGTGAGACTTTGGATGACCAAATAATGTTGAAAAATTATGAGATTTTTTAGGATGAAAGTAGACATCCTAAGCTTCAAATTAATAAGTCAACCAAAGTAATTGGATTTGTAGGCTAAGGGATATGAATTTTTGAATTTTGCCCAATGAAATTCGCTAGCTTTTAGAGTAGTGTACAAACATAAATTTCTAGGAATTTTCATATTTCAATCGAGAAAAAAAGTATTTTTCCCTAAGACTAGACTCAATTGGGCATTTGGGCTTTGGAATCATCTCAATTGGACATCTATATCATTAGTTATGAATTTTCAAAGTTCAGTGAAAATTCTGTCCAGAAATCTGAAAATTGTAAAAATGTAATGTCAAATTTGTAATTTGTGGCTCATGCAAGGATAAAAAGGGAAGATTAAATATGATCTCAAGGACAAGATGGGAAGGCCAAAATGAAGGGCTGGGATCAAGTCTTCTTAATTGAAAAAATCAAGAAGAGAAAAGTAAAAGGTGTGGTCAAGATTTATTTTCAATTAATTAAAGGCAATTAGCACATGTGATGAATATGGCTTAAATCCAATTGAAGAGGCAAAAGCAGATATATTTCATCCAAAACGCGAGAGAGAGAGAGAGAGAGAGAGAGAGTTCTTGAAGAAAACTAGAAAGAGGGAAGGAAACAGAAGAAGACACAAGTGATCAGGTGAGTTTTAGGCTTCAATTTTCTATTTTCTTCTTGATTCTTGGCCTCCAATATTTTCTAATGGATATAGCCTTCTTGTATTCATGGTTAGCAAGGAGAAAATCAAGAGGTAAAGAGGGTGGTTGTTCAGTTTTGGGAAGTATAAGCCAAGAAAACCATAGGTAACTTCAAAACTTAGTCTCTTTTGTTGATTCTTGGTGATTTGGAGTTATGTTGGTGATTGTTGGTGTGCATTGTTCATTTTGGCTGATTTTGTAATTTGGGAAGCATGAACCCTAATGGAGAGGTTCTGCCCAAATTTCCATTGATTATATGGAATATGATTTAGATGGTTTAAACAAATGGATTATGGTATAGAAAAGGTGTTTTATGGAAGTAAGTTTGGAAAAATCATTTTGTTCTCTTGGGCTGAATATTTCGTTTTGAACAGGGCAGTAGGAAGGAGTTAGAATTTGATGAATTTGATGCTTCCAATGTGTTTAAAATGAAAAATTTTGTAGGGTAAATGTAGGAGCATAAATTGGAAGTATTAAGATAGAGAATGACACTTTTTGCCAAAATTGTGACAGTTTTAGATTTGTGTGGTTTCTGGGGGAAGGAGTCTGATTTTGGTAATTTGGAGGCCATAAATGGATTCAGCACACAAAATTATGTAAGGGTAGCCAGGGTCATAATTTTTGGAACAATGTAATTATACCGGGTATAAAAGGTAAGAGACTGAAACCCCTAAGAGCAATTTTGTAAATAGGCAGTTTTGAGACTGTTAGTAAATTGTAATCCTTTAAATGCATTTAGGTGATGGATATTTATTGAGTAATGACTCATTAATATAAATTGGACATGCAGGACTCAATAATCCTATGGGATACTATGTAATCTCCCAAGTTTGTAACAAATATATCAGTACTCTTTTGGGCTATTTCTTGCTTATTATCCAACTGTGCTTGTGCTCTCTAACGAATGTGGAACTGGAAAACAGGTTTGACAAAGAACATACTTCCTCTAAGTTAGAAAAATACCTTTCTTGCTTTGCACAACTTTGATCCTAAGAAAGTATTTTAACAGTCCTCAGTTTTTCGTCTGAAAATGAGAATCAAGAAAGACCTTAAATTCTGTGATTCTAGAGACATTACTACCTGTGATAATAATATCATCAACATATACAACCAGAAGAATCATACCAGTATCTAACTTCTGATAGAATACAGAATGATCACATTTACTCTGAAGTAACCCAAATTTTTTAACTACTGAAGATAATCTGTCAAACCAAGCACGATGACTTTGTTTTAAACCATACAGAGATTTTTGAAGATAGCACACCTTTGCTTTCTCCCCTTCAGCAACAAACCTAGGTGGTTGCTGCATATAAACATCTTTAAGAAGGTCACTATTCAAAAAAGCATTCTTAATATGAAGTTGATGAAGATCCCAATTATAAGTGGCATCCAGAGAGATAAAAAGATGAACAGAGGTCAACTTGGCAATAGGAGGAAATTCTTAGAATAGTCAATACTATAGGTCTGAGCATATTCTTTGACAACTAGGTGTGCCTTCAAACAATCTAAGGAATCATCAGCTTTAGTCTTAATAGTAAACACCTATTTGCACCTAATAGCTTGCTTTCCTGAAGGAAGATCAACAAGATTCCAGGTATCGGCCTTTTCAAGGGCCATCATTTCTTCATTCATCACAGCACACCAACCTAAATGGGCTAAGGCTTGGTGAAGAGATATGGGAATTGTAATAGAATCTAAGGAAGCAGTGAAGGAATATGAAGTAGGGGACAATTGTGTGTAAGATACAAATGAATCAATGGGATAGGCACAATTGGCATAACATTGTGGAAGGCAATAGGTACGTTTACCTTTGTGAAGAGCAATCAATAAATCAACAGGAGAAACAAAAGGCTCAAATTGATCAAGCACAGAAGATTCAATGGTAGAAGAATCAAGGACTAGATTTGACAATGATGAAGATTCAGAAGAGGTATGAGAAGTAGCAATTAGATCACTTTCTGGAAAATCTAAAGTCGGAACATGTGCTTGTACTAGTGCAACAGGATCAAGATAAAAAAAATATATCATCAAGATCAGAACTAGCGGTAATAGACACTAGGGAATCTGAAGACAAGAAGAACGGAGTGGACTCATAAAAAGTGACATCAATAGACTCAAAATACTGTTGAAGATTAGGAGAATAACAATAATATCCTTTTTGAACAAGAGAATAGCCAAGAAAGACACACTTTAAAGACTTAGGATCAAGTTTACTAAAACCTGGACAAATATCGAAACAAAACAGACACATCCAAAAATTTTGGGAGCAACAGGAAATAGATTTTGTGTAGGAAACAAGACTGTCATAGGTTTCTCTCCCTGAAGGACAAAAGAAGGCATATGATTAATAAGAAAGCAAGCAGTAGAAATAGCCTTAGCCCAAAAAGATTTTGGAATATGCATTTGAAACATTAAAGCTCGAGCAACTTCTAATAACTGTCGGTTCTTTCTCTCAACAATATCATTTTGTGTAAGGGTGTCTAGACAGGATGATTGATGAAGCATGCCATGTTGGTTCATGTATTCAATAAATTGGATAGAAAAGTATTCTTTGGCATTGTCACTCTAGAGAATTTTGATAGGATTGTCAAATTGAGTTTTAATTTTGTCACAAAAATGGCAAAAATGAGTAAATAACTCAGAACGTTGCTTCATAAAATATAGCCATGTAGTTCAGGAATAATCATCCACAAAGGTAACAAAATATCGAAAACCAGTTTGAGACGCAACGAAACAAGGACCCCAAACTCAGAATGGACTATTCAAAAGGAGACGTAGCTCATTTATTAACTTGAGGAGGTAGGAAAACACGATGATGCTTAGCAAATTGACAAGACTCACAATCTAAAGTAGACACAGATGAGAATTGAAGACACATACTCTTTAAAGACGCTAATGAAACATGACCCAAATAACAATGGACTTCAAAGGGAGACGAATTACCAACACATGCAACTGAACGCGACACCCGATCGTCAAGAAAGTAATGGCCGCCAGACTCATAGCCTCTACCAATAACTTTCTTTGTCGAAAGATCTTGTATTAAGCAATGATTAGGAAAAAATGAGATAAAACAATTTAAACTTCAAGTAACTTTACTTGGGGACAAAAGATTGAAGGTAAGATCAGGGACATTTAGAACAGATGACAATGAAAGTGATGGGGTTAGTGTAATAGTGCCTGATCCAACAACAAATGTAGGAGAACCGTTGGCGATAAATATAGAGGAGGGGTTGACATAAGGTGTATATGAAGAAAATAATTTATGGTTACCTGTCATGTGGTTAGTAGCACCAGAATTTATGATCCACTTTGGTGAAGAGGTAGTAAGACAAGAGTTGTTATTACCTATAGCAAGTGCACTTGAAGATGGAGTAGGAGTACAAGAATCATCCATATTAGAAGAAGCATATGATCAACCAAAGAAAGACAACAGATGAGTTACCATAAAAACCCATGAACAACACAGAAATCCCAAAAGAAGCATAAATGCACCAAACTGAAGCACACAAAAGTGCCAAACACCACTAATAATAGTGGAAAGTCTAGAGAAAGTGTAAAGGGATGTTGCAAAAGTGTAAAAGTACCAAAACAAGCTGAAAATCAAACTGAAACTCAAAACCCAAATAGAAACCAACTAGTAGTGTGCAGCAATACGTGGAACATCAGAATTGAGCTCCGTCATTGGTGGTCAACTTGTCTCGGCGTGCTAAATCCAATGAGCTAGCGCATGACACAATCAAGCTCGGGAGATGTGGACGAAATAAGGGAAGAACCAACCACTGACAACGAATGAGACTGAACCAAAGTGTAACACAAACAAAAAACCCTAGTAAACTTGTCTCTGATACCATATACGAGAGTATTCAGAATGTTGTATCTATTCACATATGAGGAACCATATTTATACAGGGAGATTGACGCATAGAATTAATGTACATAATAATAGAGAATCAAACCTAATCAATCCTAATTATGTAGAGAATCAATCCTAATCAATCCTAATTATGTATAAAATATTTCCTAATATGTACATCATATTTCCTAATAAAAATCAAAAAGTGAAAATAAGTAATGTTTGACAGGCTAGGCTCTTACAACTATTTGATTCACTAAAAATTGGGGATTATGTTTTTTTTCCGACAGTGGCCTTTAGTTCACCATCCTTCTAGAAAAACATTTTCCTCGCCTTCCTGTGGGATCTATTTTTTTTAAGTGGAGAGAAAAAATATTAAAGGACCAAAAGCCCTTTATATGACTTGAACATTATATAAAAGAGTAAAAAACTTCTACATATATTTAAATAATATTTTTAATTTAGAGTAAAATGATCTTTTTAATTATTTTTCTACTTTATTTTCTTTGGCACTTGAGTGCTAACTAAACAAACCATAGTAAACTATTTTCCCTATGTTTCCTGTGTTTTCATTTCCTTTCATTTCACTGTTCACTAGTACAAGAAATTACTTCCACTTTTCCAATGTGGTAAGAGACTTTAAACTAGGCCTTTGCTTTGTAGTAGATCTCTATTCTCAAATTTTCCCCCTTCACATGGCAAAGAAATCCATAACTTCATTTTTTAACTTGAAAATTTTGCATCCTCTCAAATCTTAAGTACAATGGATGAAAGTTGAAGCAACATGCAGCTATAGAGAAAAGAAACACAAGGAAAGGGGTGATTGGTGGGCCTTATTTGTCATTTTCCCTTATTTTCCTCCTTCATTTTTGCTTAAATCTCCCCTTGCTTTTCCCATCCTTCATTTTTGTTCTTCCTATGACGACAAGAGCAATAGGCGAAACCTTTTTTTTGTAGATCTTTTAGAATCCAAATCCATCTAATTCTCTTGCTCCAATTTCTGTCTCGAATCTTGCTTCTGACTAAATCCTTAAAATAGTCTAAGCATGATGATTGAGCCGGTGAAGGGGGCGGGTGGTGGCTGGACTTGTTTGGAATTAAAATGTTGGTTTCCATTTAAATAGTCTCTCTATTTCTTTTCTATTTAATGTATTCACCATTATATCAAATTTTAATAGTTGAGCTTTGTCTCATGATTTTCAAACTGCTGGGTGTGAGTGCATTATTTATCATCATGATAATAGCATTTTGGAGTCCTTTATGTGTGTAACACCTTAACTTAGACCTTCTTTAGGTCACTTAACATCCTTTAGAGTATTGCTACACGCGGAAATACATAAAAATTAAAACTTTTATTTTTCTTTTGTTTCCGATGGTACCTTTATTTTCCAAACAAT
>JBAGKO010196032.1:0-14459 GCA_037177275.1 Acacia concinna
GGCCTAAACAGGCCGGACCGTTTAGGCCCAGCCCATCACTGGCCGGCCCGAATTCCTGGCTCTAGTTTTCTTTTGTTATTTCTAGGCTATATGTATATGTTCTAAGATTGATACACTGGATTCAGGTCTGCATGCCTCTGTATATTAATGAAAAATTAGGTATTATTTGCAAAAATTTCTCTCTCTCTCTATTCTGACATGTGAACGTATTAAGTGGTTCCAAGGGTAACTTTAAGGGACGGAAAAAGGGCCGAAAAGTGGGATGTGACATTTTGGTATTAGAGCAAAGGTTCAGGTAAGCCTATTGCTTTGTTGTTTGCATACTTTGTTGGATTGTTTGTCTTTTCTGCTCATTTCAGTTTGTATGTATAGTTGAGGTGCTACTAATTGACATGAACATTCTGTTTGCTCGTAAATGTTACTCATGTACAAATGAGGTTTATATGTTATTTATGCTATATGTCTAAAGTCATGTTCCTATGATAGAAAGTTAAGATGACAAAACCAAGACAAGCTACGAGAGAAAGGGAGGAACAGGGTGGAACCTTGAAGCTCCCATTGACCCGCTACAGGCCATTATGCATCATTTGGATGAGCAACAAGCAATGATGATCGAGATAAGAGCCACTCAGGCTCGACAGGAACAAGACAGAGATAAGGCCATAACAGCAGCAGTGGTCGTAGTAGTAGAGCAGGTTAGGCAGACAATCGCAGGTGAGGCGAGAGAGCCTCTACGGCCTGTTCCACACGACCTTAGCTAAAGGGATAGATGGATGACCCAAAAACTACTCAGAGGTGGGTAGAAAAATTCTGTAAGCATAATCTCCCTATCTTTGAAGGTGTTTTTGACTCACAGATAGTGGAGGACTGGGTTACCCGCTAGAGAAGATGTTTAAGGTGATGGGTTGCCCTTTTGAGCGAAAGGCTCAGTTAGCAGCTTACAAGCTAGAAAAAAAGGCGGACCAGTGGTAGAAGAACACTGAGATGGTGTTGCAGGCACCGAACACTCCGATTACGTGGGCGTTGTTCTTAGATAGATTCTATCACAAGTATTGCCCTCAGTCTATGAGGGATGAAAATGATGCAGAATTGTTGATGTTACAACAGGTGGAGGACGAGACTTTTGACAGTTATCTTGCCAGGTATATCACTCTCTCTCAGTATTCCACATACTTATAGTATCATAATGATGAAAGGTGGTTTACCAGTAAGATGATCAGAGGGCTTAGTCAGCCTTAAGAGAGAGAGTAGCTTCCCACCAATTGAAAAGGTTTAACGAGTTAGTAGAGGTCTGCCGGTTCACTGAGAGCAGTTTGAATCATCGGACCTTGACAAGTGTAGCCTCTGAGATAAGGAGTGAGCCCTTACAGCTGGTACTACCAGCGGTAGCTGGGACATTTGCAGGAGCTGCGAATGTGAATAAGGAAAAGAAGGAAAGCAGCTCCAGCAGAGGAGGAAAACAAGGAGGCATGACAGAAGGCAAAGGATTGGACCCTAATAGGCCCAATAAAAGATGTGATATATGTGACAATAATCATGAAGGAAGGCTATATTAAAAGGGTCCATATGTGTGCTTCAGATGCAGTAGGCTGGGACATTACATTCGGGAGTGTCCACAGAGCACTGATGGTTTAAGAGCCCCAGGCACATGAAAGAATGTACACCCTAGCATAGGATGAGGCTCGTAAGACGCCTGAGTGAACAAGGAGAGAGTGTAATCACCTTGTACATTTTTAGTTAACTCGGGTGCCAGCCTTTTTGTGTTTGATATGTGAATGTACGAGCAATTGGGTCTCATTGTTAATACTTTATTATGAGATGTTTGCTCCCACCGGTGCCAGAAGTTGCACCACTATAGTGTGTTAAAATGTATTGTCTGATATGCATATTGTCACACTAAGTTAGACCTAATTATACACCTTTTCCTAATAAGTATGCCTGAGTTAGGTGTCGTCGCCATACTCCTTGGTAGTAATAGTAGATCCTTGATATTCTTCCTAGAGAGAAAGTTAGTCTTTAGCACCGAGGTACAACTAAACCTTGTGATAGAGGCTACACTAATAGGGACACTATGTAGCCTCAATAACCTTGCCTTAGGTAAGGCTAATAAGGTGATTGAGAGAATCCCGGTAGTTGGCGAGCTCCGAAAGTCTTTCTAAAGTAGATCAATGGAGCTCCACCAGAGAGAGAGGTGGATGAGACCATTGATTTGGTACCAAGAGCGTAGTTGGTCTCAAAAGCTCCTTATAAAATGGCTCCCAATGAGGTAGTTGAGCCAAGGGATAGACAAAGGAGCTAGTAGAGAAATGTTTAGCAGACCCAGAGGGGTTCTCCAGTACTGTGTATGAGGAAGAAAAATCATAGCTTTAGGTTATATATAGACTTCTGTGAACTGTGCAGAGTTAAGGTAAAGGATATGATTCTCATAGATACAAAATTAGAGATGTGTATAAGACAGGTGAGAGGCTCTTGGTTATGACGTAACCTTTTAGTTTGGGAGGTGATTCTCTACATCAGAGTGGCACAGTGGAAGCATGGTGTGCTATCCTCTAAAGAGAAAGAGAGAAAAAGCAGCCGAGGCAAGGCACACAAAGTAATCTTACCCTAATAAGAGGAATGATAACCAAGATTAGTGTAAGAAGGGTTGCACCTTGTACTTAATAAAGTAAGAGGAAAGAGCAAGTCCTTTCCCTGTATAATCTCCAGTTAGTGAGAAACTGTGAGAATAGTGATATGAGTTTGAGAATGGGACCCCGTAATGATGAAAAGGTTGAGTGAGATCTATAAGACAACAAGGTGATCAGTCGTTAGTCTTGGGGAATTATTCGTACAGTTGACAGCTGAGTGGTAGACATAGTACTCCTCAACTCAGTTTGATGGTCTAAGGTAGCCAGAGAGGGAATATGGCTTGAGAAAGCGGCTAGGGTCATAGAGGATCCTGAAGAGGCTTGTAGTTGAGCGCAGTTAGCTCTTTGAGGTCCATCTGCCAATAAGTGCAATTAGCTCCCCAAGGAGGGTATATGGTTGAGCGCAGTTAGCTCCCGGGTTCATTTTGGACCTGGTCACAGTAGACAGGACCAGGCCTGGGCCGGCTTACGGTAAAGCGCAGTTAGCTTTCGCAGTCGAAGGATACCAAATCAAGCCTAAGGATTGATGATGTAGAGCCATTCAGAGTATCTATTTGGAAAGTTAACATCTAGGATGTTATATGGTGTATCTGGAATGTAAGGACCTAGAATGAGTTGGAGGGAGAACGTCCCCTTAGGCTGATCAATTATTTTATAAAGGAAGAGTACCCTTGACTATTCTACGGACACTTGATTACTAGCTGGATTAAACTTAAATACTGTTATGTCTTTAAAGGAAAAGGAAGAGGTTTGATAAAACCTGAGATGAGAAAAGTGAGTCAGTCCAGTAGCATACAGACTGGCCTACCCCCAAAGTTGATGCATAGAGATAGGCAGCGTGGGAAATAGGAGATAAAATGAGAAGTAGCTATCCAAAGCTATACTCATAAGGTACGTTTTAAATTTTGAAGAAGAAATTTATTTTCAGGGGGAAGAATGTAACGTCCTAGAATTTTTGAAGGCCGAAAAAGAGCATTTTAGACCAAAATAATGCTTTTAGGGGTAGACCAAGTGGCGTACCTTAATATTTTTTGAGGCCTAGATGAAGTATTCTGGATGAGTAAAGGGCCTTAGTCTGTAGAGGACTAAAGATCTCACAACATTATTAGTGAGACCTGGGGAAGGACCTATATGCAAAGGATTGAAAGATCTCATAACATTAGTAGTGAGACCCGAGGAAGGACCTATATGCAAAGAGGAAAAGTTTCACAAAAATTCGGGTCAAAATGCCGGGCAATCTGAGGTCCCCGAAAACTCCCATAATGGTCCTGCACATAGTATGTGGCATCCATAACAATATAGAGTGATCAAAATAATTTTTGGAGGTCCAAGAAAAATTTACGGAATCTGCAAATATTTTGGCCTGACTGGGGTCTTTGGCCATAACAGATATTTAGGGACCTCAATGTTCTAAAAAGAGACTTGGAAAAATTAGTATTTTATTTTGGAGGATTTATAAAGTTGGTTGGAGGCCTCAAAAAAGTCTAGAGAAATCAATTGAAATTGCTGAAATAGGCTAATCACTGAAAAAATGGACTTTTTGAGAAATTTATTTAGGGAGTTCTAGATGTCCAAAAATTATGAAATTTTAATGGTACCTCCTGTAATTTTTATATAATTTTTGGGATTTTTTTGACAACCACAGAATTTTATAAAATTTTCCCAGATTTTCGGCCGATACGGTGGAAATTGTCGGAGGAATTGGGCTTGGATGGGTCCAACTCTTTATGGGCTGAAGGGGCCATGTTTTTTTCTTGGAGAGGAGGCAGGGAGAAGTTTGTGGAATGGTATGGAAAATGGTAGAAGGGATACGTGTCACATTTATGTTAAAAGCAATGTGAACACAACAATTTCAGAAATTCCTTCTGTGTTCTAAAGCTCAACTATAAATAGAACCCCCTCTTCATTCTCCCTCAATCTGTGCTCTCCCCTCTCTTGAAGCTCTCCCACCGTTCTCAAAGTAAACCTCTTCTAGAGCAATTTTGAGCGGTCTTGGCCTGGTCTTCGATCCAAGTAAGTTTCAGCTTTCTCCCTCTGTTGAATTCCTTTATTTTTCAATAGTTTTAGAGTAGTTCTAAGGGGAGATTCTGTCCAATTGGGCTGGCCTAGATAGTGAACCTAAAGGGAGATTCTATCCAATATGTCTAATTTTTCAGGACTAAGATATCATTTTCTAGGGGGAGGTGATGTCCGACTGTCCCGGCCTAAGATAGAATTTCTTAAGGGAGGTGTTGTCTGAATGTCTCAGATTGAGGTAGGATTTCTAAGGGGGAGATGTTGCCCAACTATCGGGAAGTCTAGTGGGTACATCTAAGGAGAGATGCTGCCCAACTGCCTTGGCCCAGGCAGCGGGGACGGGCCAGTAGTAGGGACTTGGGCTCGATGGGTTGTATAAGGTGGATGATAAAGGGGTGCTAATAAGGGAAGGATACGGTCCAGGTAGTAGGAAACCATGACCCTAAGGGGTATAGGAAGGAAAGGGCTCCAATATACCGATAGAGACATACAGTATTACATAGCAGCGGACTAGCTATCCAGCAATGATCTAGTAGCTCGACAATGAAGGATCAGACGCATACACTTAAAGACAGGGACAAAGACCTACACAATGTAGGAGTATATTGTAGTGAGAATATCTAAACCTTAACTTATAATGCTTGCTTATCTGTTGTTTGTGTTGTATACTTGTTTACTATAGTGTGATTGAGTTAACATGATATGTATTTGGTATGACTCTTTGTTTATATGCCTTGGCTATGTGATAGAGGTAGAGTCACATGCATGCTCATTACATGGTAAGTGCCAAGAGAAAGGGCACTATATGAGTAATACGGGCATTACATGATAGCATAACATGCATTACATTATATTGTTACTAGTTTAGATTCTGCTACTGAGGTTTCTCCAGAAACCTTACCCTCTCCAAAATGCAGGTGAAGTATCAGGAAGTAAAGGCAAGGACCGAATGTAGTTTTGTTAGACTTCTTGTTATTATTTATGGGCTATATGTATATGTTTTGAGATTGATACACTAGATTCAGGTCTGTATGCCACTGTATATTAATGAAAAGTTGGGTATTATTTGCAAAAATCTCTCTCTCTCTCTCTGTTCTGACATGCGGACGTATTAAGTGGTTCTAAGGGCCACTTTAAGAGATGGAAAAAGGGCCAAAAAGTGAGATGTGACATGGTTCAAATTGACCTTAGGTTGGTATTAGACTATACTAGACCAAGGGTTGCCTTGTGTAGCATGAGGTTCTCCTTGGACCAAACCTCGGGTTGATGCCTAACTTGGTTTGGTCTAGTCCATGCTCATCACTACCAAATACACCTCTATTCCATGTTGTAACATAAGCAATAAAGTTATGGACATTGCTAACCCAATCCGTGGACAACACCCATGAGCTTTTGACAAGGGTTGGAAAATTCATGTAATACCTAGTGCTAAAAAAAAGATTGAATAATGGGACTTTTTGGTCTTTTCATCGAAACATGAAAACCTAGATTCCCATCCCATCCCTATCCTTTCAATTTCTCATAGGTCTTTTTGAGGCTTTGAAAATTCAAATGATGTTTAAATGGGATTTTCCCAAGCAATAAAGAATCAAAATTTTATGGAAAAAAATAAAATATTAAAGTAAAAAAGAAATGCAAAGTCTACATGTGCAGTGTTTGAAAAGAAACATCCTATAGAATCAACACTAACATAAGAATCGTAATAATACCTTTGATAAATAAATTATTAATAGAAATTGAAATAGCTAAGCTGTCATTTAAGGAAGTAACTGAGATTTATATTGTAGGATAATAATTAGTAAAAACTTATTTTCAAGAGGGAATAAATTCATATCGACAAAAAAACAAAGAAGGAATAAATTTCCCAATAGAATTATTAATAATAGATGGAAGAATAATAACAATGCGCAAGACATATACTAGGTAACAAGAATGCACCAAAATATCCAATAGTGAAGTATAGCCTAACCAAAAACTACAAAACTTAAATCAAATCATGGGTTCTTTTCCCTGTAATACAGAAGGGGGTCACATATCCAATGTCCCTTAAGCGTACTCTTAACTTGATTAAGGAAGGGTGATACCAAAGACCTTAAAAATATCAAAGCTAATTATTGTGCACCAAAAGATAACTATACCACATGATATAAAAACATCAAACCTCCTACAATCACAACTTAGTATAATACAACAAGACCCAATATGTGTTCCAACAATTCAACGTCGCAAAATTCAGTATTTCATGTTATTCTTATAATCAATCCCCAGTGCCATGCATTATAAATCATTTAGATAAATTGTTAAGCCCACTTAACTAACAAATTTGATAAAAACATAAATCTCATATTTTTATTACACTTTTCATATGTAAAAATACTATAACATAAATTTATATAAATTTTAGAAGATACTAACATACACTCATAAACATTGCAACAAACACACAAGATAAATTAGAAAGTGGTTACCTCATGTTCTTGACACAAGAACTAAACTTGAGAGAATTCAAATCCAACAAACCAGATTCAAGTTCACTCTACAATAAATATATAATTATAAGTTAATAAAATTAATAAAAAATGTTAACTAATACAATAATAAATAATTAAACACACACATGATTGTCTCACTTTAATTTCCTTAGAAAAAGACAATGACAATTTATCTATTCTTCAAATAATCTTTTCAAGTGTCTAATCACAATTCCTATCTATCCCTAGAATTGCTCACTTTTATCTTAGCTGCAAATCTCATAAATAATTTTTTCCTCAAATCAGTATTACAATTACATTTCTTTCTTTCATAAATTATTTCTCAATTATTAAAATTATCAAAATACAACTATCCCCTCAATTTATTTAAAACAGATAAATTCCTACACTTAAAGTTTCACACAAAATCCCCCAAATATTCATATTTTCTAATAAGAATTTAACAATGCTTAACTTACTATAATATAACATTTTTTAAAAAAATACTTTATATATCTCTATTTAATCTCACCTAAATTTGTAATTTTTTTAATTAAACATCTTATTCCATTGGGAGAAAATTCTTCTTTCTCATATAATTGCATCAATTCAATTACCATGAAATACTCTCATTCAATTTTACGTAAATCTTATAAATAAAAATTTGATGTCACAAATAGCTTGTTCCCCCCCCCCCCCTCCAATCTGAATGGTGATGAGCCACTCGTTTTTCTACTATGTTGTTGTTAAAGCTCTCTTTTCTTTCTTTGTTTTTTTTAACAGGCAAGTTTTCATTTGGAATTTGAATTTTTGGAATCTTGAAAATTCTATAAAATTACTTAAATCCCCTTAAATTTTAATAGCTTGAGTATTTATATTAACAGTTTGAATACACATTGCTTAAATGTCCCTCAATGTGTTAATATAGACATTCAAGCTGTTAAAATCCAGTGGCATTTAAGTAATTTCACTGAAGATTCCAAAAATTTCATATTTCTACAAATGACTTATGTGATATTTTTAGATTTTACTGCATTAGATTTCTTTTTCACATTTCCTTTGTTTTTTTTTTTGGAATTTTCCCTTTTCTTTTTTCTACCATAATAGTAATTGTATAAACTATTTATAAGGAGCAGTTGCTCTGTTAATCACAGTTACAAGAAGAAAAATTTTCATTTTCTATTTCATTTTAACTAATAATATACAAATACAAAATTAAACTGTCGAAGAAGATATCTTCTAAAATAAGTACCATTTCAGTTTCAAATAGACAGTGTGTTCTTCAAAGAATTATGTAAAAACATCAAAATTTTACTGGCTTTAGAAATATCGATGATTGATTAATCTGATATCTTCCGGCGTGTAAAAAAAAAAACAAAGGATCAACTCAAACGGTCGAATTTATATCCTTCCAATTGCAATAGGAGCCCAGTCTGGTTCATCGTCATCCTCAACAATTTGTTTTTTGATTTAATTAGAAAAAAAGCTATTCTTAAGATATAGGGAAAATGACAAAAAAAATACCTTTTCAATTTTAAAATTTTAAATAAGTGATTTTCTATCAAAATTGAATTGTTAATTGCTATATAATTTTATTTAATCATATTACTCTTACAGGAATATGACTGATTTAAGATTTTAAAATTCAAATAGTATTTATATGTCATTCTCCATAAGATATATATATATATATACTTTCTTTAAATTTTTAAGTTAATATTGACACATTTTTCCTTGTTAAATATTTTAATTTTATTCTTTTAGTATTGTTAGCCACTGGAATTTTTCTCTGTTAGCCTCAGCAGAAGCTAAACGTGAATTAAAATACTTTTTTGCCACTAAATTGAAAGATTTAATAAGGGGAGAAAACTACACATATATCAAATTAAAAATTGAACAAAACTATAGGTGCCTTAAGTAGGAATTTTCCTTTTTTTAAAAAAAAAAACGATTTTCCTTTTAATTACGCAAAATATAAACTTTTAAAATTCAATGATTGAAGCCCATAATTTCCCTTGGTTTTTAGTTTCGTTTTTAAAATTTTTTAAAAGAGAATGAAATGTCCAACTTCTAAAGCTCCGTTTAGGTGGGTCTGGTTAAATTATCCGTTTCTTTTAGTAAAACAAAACAAAAACAAAAAGAATTACCCTTTTCTTTGGTGAAGTACAAAATGGGTTACATAAATTAGTTTAATCAATCCACAACAAATTATGGAATAAACAGGCTGCTTTTTTTAAATTTTGATAGGCTAATTAGATTATTAACATTTTAAATCAATCCCTTTCTTACCAATTTAATTTAAATAACTTATAAAAATAAATTAAAAACCGATTTTTTAACTAATTTAAGTTTTAATTGGTTCGTATTTATTTCAACCTTCTTAAATAATATTTAAAAAAATCTTAAACCATAATTCAAAATAGAAAAATAAAAATAAACTTGTTTTGAATTCATTAAAATTTTCCTTCCCCTCCCCTCTATTTCCCTCATGTAAAATAGGCCCAAGTCTTCCTCATGAAAATTTTTCCTTTTCTCTTTTCTTTTCATGTCAACTTTTTCCTTCTTTAATGAATGAATTTGTTGTAAAACAATAACTAGAGTTTAAGTGATTCAAGTATTCTACTTTTTTCTTTGAATTGTGGGCTTTTGCGTAACGATTGGAGCCCAAGCCCATTTACACGAACGCACAAATAAAAATTACTCAATCTTTTTCTATTTATAAAATTTTTTTGGAGAATTCTAAAACAATTATAAGAAAGATAATTATATTATTTTAAGATATTAAAGTTTATCGTTTTTATTCAAATTATGTTGTTTGACTTATGAACTACTATATAATATAATAAAACACAACAAATGATATTATTAAGTAATATAACTATATTTCTTAGGATTTTCTTAAGATTTTTCAAAAGGGTTTTATAAATAAGAACAGAGGCAATAGTTTTTAGCTCAGTATACAAAGGGATGCATTGTACATGCTTGCAGCATAATATGCTTTATTAAGGTTTAATAGGAAGAGCTGAGTAGATCTGTATTATCATATCTTATATGAACAATTTAAATGAGTTTTTAGAAGTCCATATTTTTTCAAAAAAAAATTATTTTAATGTGTATATAATTTAAAATAAAAATAATTTCTTAATTATTATTTATCTTAAAAAGAATACTTTTTTATTTTAAAAAATAATCATTAAAATAACCTCAAACATGGACGGTCTAAAATCATATTTCAATGGGAATGTCCCGCATGTGCTTAGCTCTCCCTACTAAGTAGCCGTCTTCTTCTTCTTGTTTTTTTTTTCATAATACTAAACTTTCTTCTTAAATATAAATAAGGAAACTAGATGGAAATTTACATAAACGTGAGCACATTGCATTATCTGTAAATGGAGTTGGGAATCAAAACAGGCCTGGCTCTATAGACTAGCCCTTTAACGGTCAGGGCCTTAAAGGAGCTGGTCCGTTGAAGCCCAATTTAACAAAACACCCGTTTTTCATAACTTGACCCAAGAACATAAGGGTCAGAAGCCTTTTAAACAATTTTTAAAGAAATAAAATTAGTAAATTATAACAATTAAAATTATAATTTAACACATAAATTGTGTCAACATTAAAGTCTAAATGATACATATCATGCAACAAATAGATAAACAAACAACATAGTCAAAGGTACCGGATCACTAATACAAATAACACACAAAACTTAAAGAGATAAACACTAAGTAATATGAGTATGATGACTATCATTTTCATCTTCTTGACTATCATCAATTTCAAGGACATTTAGTTGTACTTCACTTTGTGTAGGCTCTGATTCAAAGATAAAGATGCAAGAATTACTTCTCCAACTTCATAAATACATCCATAATCTTGCTCTACAACAAATCAATTATTAATAAACCAAAATCATAAATTCAAAATATAGTTAGGGGTAGTGCCCGCTTGTTAGGTTAGGGTTTTTCTCAAAAGGAAATTAGATAAATTATGCAAGGCATTTAAACAAAAAATAAATAGGCTTAAAAGGGCTGGCCCGTGGTGACATTTTAAAACAATAAACGGGTTCCACGGGTCTGCTTTTTTAAGCTCGAGGCTCTATAAAGCTCACCCTTATAAACTCGATTCCATTTTCAACCTCTAAAATACAAATCATGTCATCAATTTAAACGTGTTGTCGGGATTAGCCCTTTTTCCTAGCTCTATCTATAAAGAAGACAAGAGGAAGTGTGGTTTAAGTGTTTCAGCACACACTATATAAACCATATAACTACCAAGCTTGAACTCCCATTCTTCAGAACCCAAGTCTCCTATGCTCTTACTAATAAGTAATAGCAAGTAGTTTGCATATTAGTAAGGGGAGACCAAATCATATACACAATTGATTGGTTGTGGAACAATTAGTCAAAATTTTAGTGATCTTACTTATCAATGTGGATTGATTAGTTATTTTATTAATTACAAGATTCAAAGGTACATTATATTATTTAATTACACCAATAAAACATTAACACAGATGGTTCTTACACCACACACTAGAGACACAACACATACATATAATTAAGAGAAAATCACAATCATGTAAGGTGGAAGCATACCGCTATAAGAAGGTTTTAAAGGCATTAAAACATTTGGTTCATGGCCATAAGGCAAAGAGGGTTTTTCTTGTGCTGGGCAATTCCTGTTAAAACCTCAAAGTCTATATCTTCCCTTTTCATGCCTTTAGGCATTTCCCAGTCAAATGAATAAGCAAGATTAGCAACAATAAGCTCCACTGTGGCAACCCCCATTGATAAACCTGGGCAAATTCTTCTTCCAGCACCAAATGGTATCAACTCAAAATCTTGTCCCTTAAAATCTATTTCACTATCCAAGAACCTTTCTGGATAAAACACTTCTGGGTCTTTCCAAGCCACTGGATCTCTATGAATTGCCCAAGCATTCACATAAACTGATGTCTTTTCTGGTATTTCATAGCCTTCAATGATACATTTTTTGTTTGTTTGTCTCATAAGAAGTAGTGGAGCTGGTGGGTGCAATCTTAATACCTCTTTTACCACTGCCTTTAGATATGTAAGCGTTGGAATGTCACTTTCTTCTATGAAACCTTTTGTGCCACATAAATTTCTAACTTCCTCTTGAACTTTCTGCATCACTTTTGGATTTTTCATTAGTTCGGTCATAGCCCAAATTGATACTGCAGTACTTGTATCTGTTGCTGCTGCTAGTATGTCCTGCACAATTAATATATATATATATATATATATATATATATATATATATATTGTGTTATAAGACGAAGGAAAATAAGATAGATTCAAGCATTTTATATGCAAGAAATAAAATATGTTTATTTTTAAACCCATTTTTTGTTTTCATCTATATAAAAGCAAAATAAGCATATCATATCATATTGCAATTGACTTTGTGAGCTATCCCTTAATTTGATGAGCTTTTAATAGCTCATTTCACCCAAGTGATAAGATGTAATGAGATCTATATTATATCAGTTTTTTTCCTTTTGGTTGATCTTATTTCAATTTTCCTTATACATAGCAATTAACTAAGATTAGTTATTAACTAAGGTATTGAAAAGTTAAAGTTGGATTGGCCATTGAATCTATTGAGATAGTAGTTCAATCATTAGTGGTCCACCGTGGCTAAACTTGGAGTTAACTTTTATTAAAATAATTTGATTTATTTAAAAGACATCAAAATATTTATTAAAAATGCAATAATCCACAAGCTAAGTAAATGGAACATTTATGTATAAACTTCACACAATCTAATAAAACAGGGTTACTAAGGCATAAACATGACAAACAACTTTTTTTTTAACTCAAAATAATGTTGTTCCAACCTCAATAGGGGAAGAAAATACTATAAAATCCAGCCAGGCCGTTTACTTAACAATCTTGACAGGATTGGGCCGGGTATGAAACCACCGACCCCCTAACCTTGGTTAGATTTTAATAGCATAAGTTATATATTATTATAATTTTTGGAAATTATAAAAAATGAAATAAAATTGAAACATTACCATGAGTAAAGCTTTGATGTGATCAAATGTGAGGTCAATAGAAAACCATTGCTGCTTCTTGAGGTGAAGCAAGACATCAACTATATCTTCTTCACCTTGTTGTGGTTTTTGCCTTTGGGGATCAAGATGCTCATCAATAACTTGTTTATAAAATGTATCCAACTCTTTATAATTCTTCTCAAGCCGACTAGTCAATCCTCTCAGTCTATCTATCCACCCTGTGAAATTAACATAATCTTGCAAGAAGAAGCTACCCATCAAATCTTGCAACTCATTAAGCAACCCATGGAACCTTGAAAAGGATCAACAACAAATTACTTTCCAACATTAAAAATTATATTAATTTTTGGATTAAAGTTTATAGTTGTGTGGATCAGGGAGATAATTGTAATACTCCCTCTCTTTAGACAGATACATCCACTTTTGTTTGGTTGCGTGCTAATGAAATACTCCCAAGACTCACATCAAATATCAATTTCTTTTTCAAACAAAAGGTCCCAAGTATAGATGGGTACATAATTGTGTATAAATACATACTAAAGCACCTTTGAAAAATTTACGGTGCGAGGAGATGAGTCACTTTTATAAATAGTGGATCTTCAAAACCTACAACAAAAAAATCTTAAGTAAATATAATTTGTTGTCTCTCAATTTTTCCCTCATTTACATTTTGGTCCCTCATGTTTTTTTTTTCGGTTAAAAAAAATTAAGAAGAAAGTTAGACTCACCAACAATTAAAGGGTAGGGTGACCAACCTTAATCCCCACCATTAACGGGGGTTAGGTCTAATGGAAAAGGCTAACTCTTCACAATGTGATGAATCAATGTTTGAATCTTTATTGAGAGATGTGTTTACATTTAATGCTTGACCATATTTCAAATATGATTGCTTTCAATATAAAGATACCTATGAATAGTGAAAAAGAAAAAGAAAAAGACCCCTTAATCCCCACGACCAGGTGCCGTAGTACTCTTGACCAACTAACTTAAGGTGACACACCTTGGCTTTGAAGATGCATTCACATTCCCATGGTACACAACATTCACAGTAATCAAATCCCTTCCCTTTGGGGTGAGCATCCAACACTTCTACGGTTAAAATCCCGTTACAATGAATTGGTCCATCATGTTTGAAACCACGTATAGGTATTGGTCCCTCAAGAGTAGGGGTGTTTAAATCTGAGACTGGGATTTGCCAATCCCGGTCTCGGGTTTTTCTGTTTTTTTAAAAAAAATTTAAACAATTTTTTATCATATTTTATTATTAAAAATAATCATTTAACAACTAATAAGACCATAATAATTACA
>JBAGKO010196057.1:0-14456 GCA_037177275.1 Acacia concinna
TAAATAAACACAATTAATAGATTATCAATAAATAAGTGTCTTCTAAAATAATTATTGAGATAAGAGTCCTCACCTTTAAATTGTTTATCATTAAGGAAATGAAGGCCCTGTGAATTATAGGATTCAGCCATTGCTTTCTGTATGAGAATTTTGTCATCATTGTCATCTCCTTCTTCCAATGAGATATAACTCCTATAACATGAGAGAAAAGAGTTAGAATCTTCTTTCACAAGATTCATTAAGAAATTAAGTTAACCTTTATATATGCCTACCTCCAAAATCTTCTTCTTTGTGTTCCTGTGAGTAATTTCTTTGCCAAGATCCACTGCCTTTATTGCATTTCTCAAGGCTTTTGCTCCATAAAATTTTCAAAAACATATACAATTAATACATTGAGGGGGAAAAAGCCTTCTAGAAGTATAATTAGCATTGAATATTACCGTCATAATCCCTTTGCTTCAGAGAACTAAAACCCAACAAATTATAGGAGCTAACAATCAGGCAATGAATCTGTCTAGCATCTTCCTCATTAATAATTGTGCTACAATGCTGAAGTGCTTGTTCTCCATTTTTTATAACATCTGTAACATGAAAATAAACGTAATTAAACCTTGAAAGAAAGATATTATTCATTATTTATCAAAAAAGCATTGCAATCCATTACGTGAATAATTTTCTAAATCATTGCTTTCAACCATTCTCTTATACAAGGTTTTATAGAGATCTTTGGTTATATTTCTTCGTCTTATATTATCAGCCATTAATACTATTAAAAAAAGAAAACAACATCAAAATATAAGATGTGAAAATGCAAATTCAAGAATCACATTGCTTGTTCACATAAGCTCTAAAGACTAGCAAAATAAACTGCCAGCAGCACAATCAAGTTAAAAATACTTGCAAATGGCTAAGTAAGTTTATGTATTGACACTAGCACACACGAATGTAACTCAGGGATGAGGACTAGACACTGATAAATCCAAATAGCTGAGGCACAAACACATGGAAACTGAGGCAAATGGAATCCAGAAGATAAAACTAAGACACACACTTACGAACAAAAAAAGAAGAAGCCCTCTACAGAACAGGATCTCCTAAAAACTACATTAAAGGGGGGAAAAAAGAACCAAATCTCCAAGAGACATTAGGACGCAATCGTCTCCCTTACAACTCATTCTTCACTTGTTATCTAATAAATTGACATGTTCAAACTTAAAATCTTCACAATCAATTATTTATGCCATGGTGCATACCATGTGTCATGCTCCTCTCTTGTCACATTCATAGATGGACACAAGTTCTTCCTTCTAGCATCTTCATCCACATCTATAGACGTATACCCCAAATCATCATTCTTGATAAAAAAAACCATTTAAACCATCAATATAATCTTTCTACAAGGATTCCATTGCCCGAGAACCCTTGGTAGAGGCTTGATGATCCATTGTCTCTAAATTCAAGACTTTATCCCTATATCATCCCTCTCCACTCCTCTCCTTCATCCCCATATCCTCTCTTCCATCATCCCCATCTCCTCAATTCGAACCTTCTTTCGTACTCTTACCTTCATGTCCTCCTCCGTCGCCGGAATTCCCCTATCTATCGTTCCCTCTATCCCTCTCTCTACTTTCATCTAAGGTTTCACTCTATTAAGGCAAAATTACTTTTTAACACAAAGTAAATAGGGAATTTATGTCATCTCCTTCTCGCTAATATCTAAAGTATTCTCTTCCATGAGATATAGCTCCTGTATCACGAATCCTATCACGAAGACAATCTATATTCTTTTTATATCCTTTAATTAAAAAGAAAAAGAGAGACCATAGAAATACAATAAAATAAAAACTTCAAGCACATCATTTTATATACCAAGATGCTTCATGAATTCTTTTCCCCTATCTTCTTCCGTAGTGACTACGAACTCTTTATAAACTTGGCATTGAGCATTTGCTTTATAAATTCCGTACTTCATATTGTTGTTTTCTTGCTAATAAACAGAAAGGAAACATGTTAGAATATTAAAAAATAAAAACCCATAAGAATAAAATTCAAAGTTTTAAAAAATTTAATATATAATGCTGAATCTCATTTACATTGATGGAAAGAAGTAAGAGGAAACTGGAAAAAATAGCTTTAACTCATATACCTCAAGAATTACCTTGTTAGTGAAAGGCAGTCTAGAAGCACCCTTGAGCTCTTGATCGTCGTACACGCGCTGTTGGTGCAGTGATCTTCAGCCTCCAAGTCGCGATCTCATCTTCAAGGGCCGTGATCGCCGGTTGTTCACAGGGATCTCCGGTTCTTGTCGCGCGTGATCTCATCTACGGGAGTCGCGATCTCCAGTTCTTGTTTGGATTCAGTGGTGTACACATTCAGAAGCTTAGTCGATCGAGCCAACAGGGTTGTGAGGTCACGATCGTGTTTCTCTTTCCTTCTAGGTCGCAGGCTGAATGTTGGATCTTGGGTTTCTTGATAACCTGATTGAGTTTTGTTTGGGCCTTTCTTGACTTTATGGCCATGTATATGGTGGAGATGGACTAATTTCACGTTTTGGATCAAACTCTGTAAACATTATTGATCATTAAAAACCCATACATCGAGTTTACAATACAACTAAGTGCATATATTTATAGCACCATTACTAATGTCTATTCTCTACAAGATCAAATCTGAACTTTGTAGTCCCTTCTTCTAACCGTTGTGGTAGAATCATATCAGATCTGAACTTTGCAGGTCCCTTCTCCTAACCGTTCTTCTAATATGCAAGAACGAACCAAAAAGATCAAGTTTTGAAGAGATAAATCTGGGTTTAAACTCATTTGTTGTCATGGGGGACCTAGAATTTATTGAGAAATTACCAAAAAGACACACACTCTACAACTTCATTGATGGTCTCAATGTATCTGAAGTTCCTCAGACTAAAGCTTAGTTTGTCACCTTCCCATACAAGGTAAAGAAGCGGCGAAGCATTGCGCCTCTACTCCACAAAAATCCCAAGAAATCACATTACTCAAAGGTTGAAAAAATGCAAAATCTTAGGAACAAAGGACAATAATCATATTCTATAACCAAGAGTGAAAACCATACATATTAGTGGAGAAGGAGTGAAGAGAAACGAACCTAAATAGAACAGTCATGGAAGATGTTTCTAAGCCATGATGAACTGGAGAACAGTGAACAAGGTGTCGACTAGCTTCAAAAGAGAGACAGAGATTGGAGAGCGTGAGGGTGGTGACTGGTGAGTGAAACCTAGGCTAGTATTCTCCTTTCTTTTTTTTCCGTATCAATTATCTCTTTCATTGATGGTAGATGAGGACTGGTCATTGGTAAAAGAAGCCACAGGTATTTATTGATTCCGGTTTCCCTTTTCATGTTATCCTTATGGGGGCAGAGAAAAAATTGTATCAAAGATTACTTTACATTCTAGAGGCAAAGTTTCAGAGATTTCAAAATAAAAAATTTAAAATCTTTTGTTCAGGGCCGTTAAGATTGGTACAACAAAAAAGAAGATGGATGCTCTAACATTCAGTCAAGTACATGGTGTTCCCAAAATAAAAACAAAAAGAGAGTGTACTTAAGTTTGTCCTATTCCTTATTTTGTTAATACTCGATCGCTTCCTTACACTGTTGCAGTTATATTTTCTTCCTGAGCTTCCATTTTCCCATGGTCCCCACCATCTCTAATATGAGTCATTTTTAATTCTTTTTAGTTCAGAGCGTTGTTTGCTATGATATGTTGCCGTAGACGGTATCTTTCTCTATTCACAGTGATCCCTGCTGGCATGCTCCATAAGGTGGGGAAGGGTTAATTTTTTATTCTGTGAAATAAGGTGGGGACATATGTTCCCTTCATCAAAATTGTGGGTGTAGGGATACTTTCCACTCTTGCTTCCATTCTACTGACAATTAAAAAAATACTTGCGTAAACCTTTGCCTAGGTGGTCCATTGTTGTGACCCTGCCTAATTATACTAGCAACAACAGAAAATAGAAGCAAAACAAGGAAAAATAGTGGAAACACTCACAAAAGATTGTTGTTACAAAGGGAAAAGATTATTCATACACCCAGAAACATAATTTCAATCAAAGTGACATTACAACTTAACAGAAAATAGAACAAAAGGCACCACAGTGAACATACAGCACAAAGTACAACAGACTTGCCAAGTATTTGAGAGGTTGGCACTCTTAGCCTAAGGCCAAAGGTCCACTCCAATCAAAATTCTTCTCTGCCTCTCCAGCAGAACTTTTGATTTATAGACCCCAAAAGTGATCTTTACAGTCCCCAACTTAACCTTCTCACAGCATTTGACTATATGAGCCCTATAAAGATCGTACTTCTCTACTTCTTTCTTCAAATTGGTGAGTCAAAATGCTGATCAACAAAAGGTGCTTTTCTCTTATAATGTATTTTCTTAGGTTGCTAAAAGGGGGCCTAACATCCATGACATGATACCAGAGCCTCTATGATCAAGTGGTCCGGAGTGTCAATCCTTGGCACTCTCTATTCTCCTTATTAACCACCTCTTATGCTGGACCTTTCCTTAACAACTAAAACTTTTAGATATTTTGGTCCGTCATTGATATGTTTTTTGAAATTTGTTTGGCATTCGGCACATGATGGATCAATCATCAATGCATTCACACGGGCACTATTCCTAATTGCGAGAAAAATATGGTGATTCCTTGAATTTTGTGCCAAGTATTTATTCTTTTGATGCTTCCTATTTCTCTTTCATAATTTTCTACGATACTTTTAGCCATGATTTTTTCTGAAGGCCAATCCTGAAAGTATTTATCAGCTATTCTTTCATGTACAGGTTAAAAGAATTATAAGAGATTGTGGAGATAACATGCATTGCCAGTTTCTTGAGATTCTGCGCAGTTTATTGGACTCTTGCACATTATCTGGAGCTCAGGTCCTCTTCCTTCTAAGTTTTTGGCCTCCGAATTAACCTTAATTTTTATCTGATTCATGTGACCTACATTCTGCTTGACGGAAAATATTATGTATCACAGTTATAGTCTTCCTATTTCTTATTATTTTTTTGGCTTTTCATCTTCCTATTTCTTATTTATTTAGCAATGCATGAAATTTGTTTTGGCGTTCTAGTATAATTTTTTAATTATGCTTATTTTGTATATTGTGGTTGTTTATAGTTTGAAGTTTTTTCAGTTAGTACAAACTCCGTTGTTTGGGTAAAATGTTATGGAGATCAAAACTTCCAAGTTACTTTCTGGGGAAAAAAAACACCTAGTAAAATTATCCCCGCCAAAGGAATCAGTTAAGAATTTATCATTGGTGATGTTAGGCCTAAGGTATAATGCTGTGGATGTTCACTTTCCTAATAAATTGCCTTCTGTCTTCTTGAGTTACTAGTATTGATATTTTCTATGAGAAGCATTTGGGAGAACTGATCGAAGTAATCACAGCATCATGCCTTTCTGAATTTGTGCTCGTGCAAGGTGCAATTGTAGCAATTCTGTGGACCCTACTAGTCAAAGGATTAAGTGTCGATGGAAACAAAACCAGAGATATTATCAAACATATGCGAATTACTATTATGCTTTTGTGTGCTGCATCACCCATACAGGATAAAGTATATAAGTTGTTTTTGAATGTGACTTTTCCTTTGCTGCTTGCAGGTTCAACTTTCTTCTGAACAATGTGATTGTCAAAATTTCGTTGCTGAGAAAGAGAATGGAAAAATACTTAGTTGTTGGTGCTGTTCGATTTGTTAGTACCATCCTCTCTCGTCATGTGAGTTTATCTGCACCAATAAAATGTTCAATGAATTTTTGGGGAATGCACAGTGGGTGGTCATGGAATCCAAAAAGCAAGTCTTCTTAATTTTAATGGTCAGTTTTGTCTCCAATTTTATGTTAGGGTGGATTATTGATGGGTTTTTCAATGGGCACTTGGAAGAATAAACAACATAACTTTCATGAATATATATCTTCTTAAAAATGTACAAATATATATTTTTAATACTGAGACACGACTAAATGAACATGAACAACGTACCACATAAATTATATGGGCTCCTAAATCCTTAGTCTTCACTTATTAACTTATGTCACGTATATCCCCTTTTCTCTCGCTAACTACATTTATCATTCAAGTTTAAAAATTATTTACATTACCCTTCATTATTATAAGACATTGGCGATACCCAAGGTAATCTGTCCAGTTATCTAAAAAGATGATGGCAAAATAAAATAGTATGGCGTAAAATGCATGGAGTGCAAAATTAGAACGAACCGGCCGGTTCAAACCGAAAACCGGTAAACAGATAGAAAGACCATCCGGTCCAGTGGCTTTTATAGAGTTGGACCGGACCGGATGACCCGGTGTGAACCGGGGTAACCTAGCCAGATCATGGGTTACCCTAGGCTGCTTCTTTTTAAAAAAAAAAAAAAAATTCCTCCACATGCCAAATGATGTGTTTGGAGTGGATTTTTAAAAAATAAAAATAAAAACCTTGAACTCTCCGTTACTCCCTCCGTCCCCACAAATCTCACTTTCACTTTCACACTCTCACCCATTTCCTTCCCTCGTCTCTCAGCTCTTCCGGTGTCATCAGTCATCACCCACCGGACGTGTCTAGTCTCTCAATCTCTGAAGCTCTGATCTTCACAATAAAATTTCCGATTCCCTTCGTGCTTTCTGGTGATGACTTAGAAGAAAGGTTGTTCATTTTCCTTGATTTGTTGTAGTTCAAAACTGTGCCTTTCTCCACTCTGTTCCTTGTTTGCCTCTGTTTTGTGTTTATCTGTGTTTCGATTAGGTCGTCGTCGCCATGAGTTCTGGTCGCGTTAGAGTCGCCGTCGTTGAAGTTCATTCCTCTCGCTGGGTCGCAGCTGAAGCGATCGCTCATTCTCTATTTTGACTTCTGAGGTCTGTTCTTGTACTCTGAGAAAACTAGAAAATGTTTTATCTTTGTTCGGCTTAGTTGGAGACGAGCTGAAATCTGGACAATCATAGAACTTCCTTTTGTTCAAAATGATGAGAAGCACACGGAGCTAATGAGGATTCGTTGAGTACTTGAGTGTTTTTTAAAAATCATTAAACAAGAGTACATATGTTGAATTGTTCATAGAATTAGATGACTTTATCAGATTGGAATCAAATGACTTTATCAGATTGGAATCAGATGACTTTATCAAACACAAACACAAACACGCACACCTCTGAGACTAATACATATGTTTTTAAGTTTTAAGTATATACTCTGTAATCTCAAACACGCACACCTTTGAGACTGTATCAGATTGCATTGTGGGTATAGGTTTATTTTTTATTCTTTTCTTTTCCATTTAAGATTACTGCCAATTTGAAAATCAAGCATCATCAATTAGGAGGATTTTTTTATTTTTTTTTTAAGATGGTTGCCAATTTGGGCATCAATCATCATTAATTAGAAGGATTTTTTTTATTTTTTATTTTCTTTTTAAGATGACTACTAATTTAAGCATCAATCATCATTAATTGAGAGAGTTTTTTATTTTATTTTAATATTTTTGTTTCTCTTTTAAAATGACTACCAATCTAGGCATCAATTATCCTTAAATGCCAATCTCTTGACATTAATTATCATTAATTGGAAGGAGTTTTTTATTTCTCTGATGACTGCCAATCAAAGTATCAATCATTATTAATTGAGAGGATTTTTATTTTATTTTAATTTTTTATTTCCCTTTTAAAATGACTACAAATCTGAGTATCAATCATCCTTAATTGAGAGGATTTGTTTTATTTTTTTTCTTTTTAATTTTTTATATTTCCCTTTTATAACATGAGTATCAATGTTGACATCAATAAGGGAGGATTTTTTTATTTTTAATTTTTTGTATTTTTTTACGTTGAAGACGGAAGGAGTTCATAGGCCTGCAAGGCTGCAACACCGACTTTGCTTTCTTTGCTGCGTGCTGTACATCTACGTACTGATTCTTCTCCAAGGTTCACCCAAAACCTTCTCTTTTCAACTCTATTTTCACAGCTCGCCTCTCCCTCTCTCCAGTCTCCTCACACTCGCCTTAAAACTTCTTCTAGCTTCACTCTCTCCTCAGCTCCTCAGCTCACTCTCTCCGGGGACACTCCAGGCATCTTCTCCACAAACGCGCGCACCAAGGTATTTTTTTTCCTAATGGTAATGGGAATTTTATTGATAGTCCGTAATTACATGAATATGAAAGGAAAGATACAAATGGTAACTGAATGAAACAAGAAAAAAGAAAAGGAAACAGAGCATAGAGTAGGATCCATTCAAAGTGGGCCTAGGGAGGCTAGCATCTCTTTGTTCTGTCTTGTTTCTGTAGTATTACGGTTTTTGAGCTTTGGACAATGTCTTCAAGTGTCTTTTCTTGTGTTTTCAGTTTAGTCCAGTAGGTCCTAGTGTCTCTTGTTGCAGTTGATTTCAGTATTAGGAGACCTGGTTCTATTTTTTCTTTTTTCTTTTAAGGTAGTTTTTAGGAGATCCTGTTCTGTAGAGGGCTGTTTCTTTTTGTTCATAAGTGTGTGTCTTTTGGATTCCATTTGCCTCTGTTTCCATGTGGTTGTGCCTCAGCTATTTGGATTTGGCAGTGTCTAGTCTTCATCCGATCCCTAAGTTACATTTGTGTGTGCTAGTCTTAATCGCATAAACTTGCTTGGCCATTGGCAAGTATTTTTAGCTCCATTGTGCTACTGGGAGTTTATTTTGCTGGCTTTTGGTGTTTATGTGAACAAGGAATGTGACTTCAAATAGTTGACTAGCCTGTGTAAGTTGGATAGTGTGCAGATATTGTTTTTGTGACTTCAGTCCAGTTCTTTTATGCCTTGGATTCTTGCTGAGTTATCCGGTTCTAACTATCTTAATTTACATTGCATGCTGTGAAGAGTGCTTTGACTTGCATTTCACATTGTGTTCATGTTGATTAGTTGACTCAACTGCTGTACGGAGAATGTTCATAGATACAATTGCTATTCTGCATGTTCTGATGGGAATTTTATCCCATTGCTGAATTGCCAGATTTCTGTTTGTTGTACTTTCTCAATTGATATCATCTGCATTCTGTCATGCGTTGATATTCATTGATCTTCTAGTTGCGTAGCTGTGCAATTTCCATGACATTTGAGTCTTGATTGCAGGGTAATTTTTACTTCTTTTTTTAACTTTCATTTTCATATTTAATTCAATTGTTTGCATTTATTAATTTTATAACGTCGTATGATTCTGTTGCAGGGATACTTACATGGCTCTGCAGAGATACAATGAAGCTCAAAGGTATTATAAAAGAGCACAAACTGAGGCTAAAAAAACGAAAACCCATGAAGTGGTGAAGAAGGCCGATGACATGATAAAGGAGATCAACAAATTGAAGATGCCTAATGACCTTTGTGATGGTAAAATAAAAATATTTTTATTTTAATTGTGCGCTTACAACATTAATCCTATAACAATTTTTTTTTTGTAGAAATCACTCTTCCTCAAACACTCAAAGAAAATGGAGAAATAGATAGCGAGGAGGACAACAATAGTGAGAAGGTAGTTGCAATTGCAATTGGTGAGAGGGAAGATAAGAAGAAGCTTGAAGAACAAACCTTTTCCTATACAGGTAATTAATTATACTTTTAATTGGTTTTAAATATAAGTGACTCTTCTATAAAGGAACAAACTTTAGTCGCTAATGCTATACACTATTTCTATTGTTATAGAGATAAATAGTGAAAAGGAAGCTTATGGGGACGGAAGTGAGCTTCATGTTGAGGATTCTGAAACTCAAGATGCCAGGCTAACTTCCTATTTTGAGGTAAGAAATATTTATATTGGTGGTTACACCCAAGTAAATTTGAGTTCTTCAATTCTTTACTATGTAGATGTATGATAAATAAAATTAATATCATTTGGTGCTATATATTATTTTCATATCCGAGGCTACTTTATATTCATACCGCAGAAGACAATAGAGACATTAAAGTATTGTAAAAACTTGAAAAAATAACACCCTAGGAAACTCTAAAATAAGTTTGAAGGATATGTTTGTCATCAATCACTACACTCCGAAGCCAAGGTAACCTCTTGAATCCTCTGTACTGCGCTTTGGATTTCACAAGCAGGAAGCAGCCATAAAATTGATTGTGTCCTGGAAAAGGTTCAATTTGGCCTGCACTTTGCTTTGATAATACTTTTGTCCACATGATCGTTGTCATAGATATGAACCAACATAAAATAGTCTAACTTGAACCAACAAAGAGAAGAATGAGAACACGGCCAAACAAGAATATAATAAAACGTAAGTCCAATGTGGACCCCAAGAAAAAGGAAACACCAGAAATTGCCTCATGAGGAATTTGGACAACCATTCACCAAGGCACAGAGCACCACAAAACAACTACACCTATAAATAGAAAAATCCCATAACTAGAGATTGCTAGATGAATAAGTTTGCACAGGCTCCATGAATCCAGGTAATGACTCATTTGCAGCCCTGAAGGTTGGAATCATGAGAGTCTTTTGTAATAATCACCCACAAAACCATCATGTCAACACTACTAGACGCCCAAAACACTATAAGAGCACCATATATGCTCCTAGCCAAAACCACGATTGAAACCTCTGAACCAGCAAAGATATACCACAAGCTACGAAAAAAACCTCGACATCCTGTGCGCTACCAAGTTCATTTTCAATTTAAGGATTGCTTTGTTTCAACGGGAATATCAACTTTGTCTAGTATTATTGTATAAAAATCCTAGTTGTTTAACAAGTTGTTATTGTCAATCATCGAATGTGAAGTTCTTACATCTTAATCTGGTGACGTTCAAGTATTCTTGATTGGTGATATATGTTAAATTTTTTAAACCTTGAATTCTATTTTCAGGGTTTTTTTCCTTAGTAATGTTCTAACAAATATCCTTTTTATTTTTTCAGGAGAAAAATAGCATATTTAACTATGAGATTTGTAAAAGAGATGTTGAATGCGAAATTCAAGAAGGGTACATAAATTGGACTGTACCAAAGAACCTAGGGGAATGGGAAGAAGAAAAGACCGCGTGCAGTGTGTTGAGAGTTGATAATGAATATACAGCACGATACAACCAACACATATCGAACATATTTGGTAGAATAGCAGTGAAGATACACACTGTGAGCGGTTGTTTTGTGGTCTTAGAAGAGATCAAGTCTAGCTTTCTAGATTGGTATACATCAATCTATAGAAGCTATGAAGGAAAAACAAAAAAAGACTGGTGGAGACACATTGAATCTTCTTTGAGGGAATTATTAAGGTCGGTATAGCCATTTGTAAATGAGCTTTCATCTACCTTATTTATATGCTAATAATCTTTTTTGTTGTTCAGGGAAGTCATAAAGGCCTTCTCTAAATTGTTTCCACATTATTCTCATGGCAATTTGATGAATGGTATAGCCGTCTTTAATGGACAAGCCAAGTTGTATAACATGAAACATCCTGGTATGTGAACTTTGAATTTTTTTAACAAAATTTCAACTTCCTATTTTTTTCTCTTTAAACTGATATTTTTTTTTTCCTTTTTTCATAGGAATCGAAGGCTATAAAAAGGATGTAAGTTGTCTACATGATATGATTCTAAACGTACTCTGCCAAGTAGATCCTGGAGTATTTAAGGGTTTGGATGGTAATTACAAAATACAAAGAAGAGATTATGACTGTTCGCCAGAATTCAAAACTTTTCTTCGGCGTTTGAATCAACGGTGAGAATTTTTGTTATTACTTGAGATGTATTCTTTTCATATTCTTATGTTTTTAATATTAGCATTCATGTTTAAATTTGCAGGAAGGAAGAAACGATTAGTATCTACGTGCCATTCTTCTGGAGTCTGGACCAGCAAATTTGCTTTTTACAACGGGTATACGATTTATTTTGGAACGAAATAAATTCTTTGAAGGGTTTTCGTAACAAGAATACTATAAAGCTGGAAGCTTGCTTCAGCGAGTTTAGTGCTTGGCAATGGGGGCGTAACATTCCACGCAAGGGACCTATAAGAAAAGTGTTCAACTATGTCATGAAACGTGGTGGTCGGGAGGAAATAAATCAGATTCCTCATGCCTATTCAATTGCCTTTTGGCACCATTGTAAAACGCGTTACAACCACTACATAGCTGATAGTAAGAACTGGGTAAGTAATCCATGGCAACAAAGTATTTTCTTCATCAGTTTTTCTACTTTCAGGTCTGTTGTACATAGCCAATAGCAATTTGTTAGCTAATGCTGAGATTGTGATATTTTCTTCACCCTTTGAGAGCATATGCATTCATTCTAATGTGTCCACAGGGGTTTGTTGCTTTGATTAAGTTTATTCTCAGATTGAAAATATGAATCAGTGTTTTATGTCCGAGTGGTCTTAATTTCTGTGCCAGTGAAATGGTAATGAGGCTGGCTCTATGCTACTAAGCTTGATTATGGGTATTTGGTTTCTTTTATAATGTAATCTTAAATCTGCGTTCAAGGAAAACTGTCTTGGGTGTTTGGTTCTTGTCTAAATTTAGTCATTCAATCAATGTATTTACTTTATTTAATTCTTATAGCCATTGCTCATTGATTCTAGAGAACTGTGGAAGATATCCACATGGAGCTAAATGAGAGATACAATATATTGGACCATGTCTTCCGGGCTGTATGTAAATTCGCTTCTGTTTTTAATGCGGAGACTCAAGACAGGTGAGTAATTTGCCAATAGTAGCGTTAATTTGTTCTTTTATCCCTTGTTAAATGATGACAGTATTTTTTTTTTTTGTAGAGAGATATTTGACAGATTGGTTACATTGAGAGATAAGCTTTTTTTTCCCCTTTCCTTTCATTTCTCATCTAATTTACAATCTAATCTCGGTTTTACAATTTCATTTTTCACAACAAGATCTAATGGAGAGAATAAGTTAGTGATAATCGATAACAATTACATCTCTTTTAAAAGTGTGTACTTTTATGTCTAATGTAGTTTTTTTTTTTTTTGGTATTTCCAGATATGCCTGCAATGTGAAAGTGAAGGCCATTTTTTGGGGCCATGCTGTTGCTTTAAATTGCGACACTTTATGAGTCTTGAACAATTAAATTTTGACATGGTGGGATTCATCTTTTAATTTGATCCTTGATTTGTTGGCCATAAGTTCATTCTTGGCTGTTGCAATCTCCAATGCTTTCTTCCTTTACTATTTCTGTTACAATATGTTGAGCCAGAGGAGAAGAGAGTAGTAATATGGGAGATAGGTAAAAGATAAGAGACATTTAAAAAATTTCTACCCATTAGTGCTTGTTTTGATTCGCCGTGGTAGAAGGAGCTTTTTTTTTTTTCCTTAATATGACTTTTTGAAACTTAAAGTAGGGCTGAAGTTAGATAATATAATGTGATTTATATTTAAATTAGTGGTAGTACAAGTGATTTTTTTTACTGAAACTTGTTGGATGATTTATAAAAAAGCAAGTTCAGATATAAAATTACTAAAGGGCATAAATTTGTTTGGCACTGATAATCTCTGTAAATCAGGTCATCCTCTCAAATTATATTTTTCATGTGCGATTTTCCCAAATTGTACTTCAGTAAAAGTCAAATTATTGGGCCTGTAGAGTAATTTAGTGTTTTCTCATACCTTAAGGGCTTGTATGGTATGAAGGGAGGGGATTTTACTCACTTTCCTTTGTTTAGATAAATAAAAATAGGAGCGTTCAAAAAATCCTGATCCACTTGGCCCAGTCTTGGAATTTTAATTCTGATATTTTCTTTGTTCTTACTGGGACCAAGATCACCCGTATGTATTTGGGATGATCTCGGTCTAAGTTTTTTTATCTTATGAATTAAAATTATATTTTTATTTGTCTATTCTTACCTCCTATTAATTAAGTTATCTTTTCAAAATATGTGTATAACATCTTTAGTTGGAACTAAACCACATATATTGTAATACTAAACTTAAATATATATTGTATAAAGATAATCATGAAGATGAAAATAATAACAATAAACATAATTTCTAAACTCTAAATTAATATATATAATTATTATGGTTTTATTAATTGTTAAATGATTATTTTTAATAATAAAATATAAAAAATTATTTAATATAATTTTTTAAAAAAAGAAAAAAGAAAAAAAACAGGGATTGGTATTAATTTCCCAATCCAAGTCTCTACCTGGGATCGGGAGTAGCAAATTTGAGTCTCAATTCCGAGTTTAAACACCTCTAGGTAAAATTTTTTTTTTTGGTACATAATGAAAGCTAAAAAACAAAGAAACAAAAATATTATTGTTAATCAGGTTTCACGTGAATCAAGTCACTATCAAGTCTAATCTAAACTCCATATTGAGTGCTCTTTCCGCAAGATTATCTACAACCCGATTTAGGTTTCTTGATATGTGACGAATCTTTACCTACCAACTACGCTCTTTAAACCAGTTAAGCATCTCATAACTCAGCACTTAAAGATCCCTCTTGTTGAAT
>JBAGKO010196106.1:0-14450 GCA_037177275.1 Acacia concinna
TTTATATAATATTTTTTAATTGATAATAATAATAGGGGAGGGCAAAATTGTCATTTGCCCTCCCCTCCCCTCCAATCTCTCCAATTTGGAGTGGAGCAAAATAGGGGGAGGGGATGCCAAATTTTGGCTCCCCTCCCCTCCAAAATTTTAAACTAAACAAGAGGAGGGGAGCCTCTTCCCTCCCCTCCCCTCAAACCAAACAGACCCTTAATGAAGGGAGGGGAAAGAAATGGAGGATTGCAGGGAAGCTTGTTTAGTAGGAAGAAAATTGAAGGATAACGTTTAGGAAAGAAGAAAGAAAAAGGAAATATTAATTTTGCCCTCATAAAGTGTCATGAATTATTTATTAAATAAATTTAATATTTTAATTCATAAACTATTAGTAAAAATAAATCATATAAAATAATTAATATGAATATTTTAAAAGGATAACTGTTGATATTAAATGAAGTAAAAATAATCATACAAATAATAATAGGGGATATTACAATTTGGTCCTAAGGAAGAGAATTTACTGTCAAAAGGTCTGGGGAAATCGCATAAGTATAATAAAGTCCCATAAAATTGTCAATAAAGCTCATAAAGTTATTAATGACAACCTCTGGAAGTACATAAAGTTGTCAACAGGGACTTTATTATAATTACAGGATTTCACGGGACTATTTAATTGTAAATTTCTTTCTTTGAGACTAAGTTGCAATTTCCCCATAATAATATGAAGAAGTTAGGATGTTGAATAAAATCATTTTTATTTTGACACACCTTATAAAAACCTATATTAACAATAATAAAATGAAATAAATAATTATATTAATAGTAACCTGACAAAAATTTAATTTGTGTAAGTCTTGCGGCAAGAAAAAGTATAATTTAAATTAATAAATATAAGTATTCAAAATAAATATAAAAATCAATGTAAAATATTTGATAGATCAATGATAGTTATGGGATAATTGATGATATCTATGTTTAGAGGAATATTAAGAAAACATATTTATTTAAATTGTCTTAAATTTTTTCTATTTTATTTAAATCATCAATTCGAATTTAACGTCAAAGTAGACCAAAAAGAAGGGAGAAATTCAACCAAGGACTAAATAAGAGAATTAATGTAAAAGCAACCCCAAAACTTTTTGAATCCTCTATTCAGTCCCATAGGTTGGAAGTGAAATTAAATTTGGAGGTCAAAAGACCTTGTTGCCCCTGTTAGAAGGAAGAGAAAAAAAGGGAAATGACTATATGCAAGCCATCTCTCACAATGCAAATGACTACTCAGAAAGTCACAAAACTCTCCTCTCACACGTAAGAACACTGAAGTGAAAAGGAGATCATCAATTCTAGCATGAAACCTAAAATGAAGGGAGGGTAAACATAGGACGGAGTAAATACAGTCCAAGCATGGGGCAAGTGTGAAATGTTTCAAGCCTATCTTCTATCCATTATGTATTGTCTTTCTATTGCAATTTGAGCTCTCTAGTCAGTCCGCAGAGGGTGACTGTCAAAGTTTGTCACCTCCTTGTAGTTGATACATGCTAGTCATCAGGTAAGTTTTGGGACTGAAGTTGCTTTATTTGCTTGGCAAACCAAAACTTAATTTTGTTTAAATAAAGCATCTAGTTGTTTACGATGAGTTAGAATCTTGAAAATCGGACGTGCTGAAGTTGTTATATTTGTTTGGCAAACCATAACATCATCTGGTTGAAATAATGCTTCCGTTTGTTTATGATGAGTTGAATACTTGCAAGTCGGACTTCCTAAAATTGTTTCATTTGCTTGTCAAACCAGAATTTAATCTTGTTTAAATAACACCTCTACTTGGTTATGATGAGTTATATACTTGAAAATCGGACATCCTGAAATTGTTTTATTTGTTTGGCAACCATAATTTGATCTTGTTTAAATAATACTTCTACTTGGTTATGATGAGTTATACACTTGAAAATCGGACATCCTGAAGTTATTTTATTTGTTGGTGAACCATAATTTGATCTTGTTAAAATAAAACTTCCCCTTATTTATGATGAGTTAATCACCTGAAAATCGAACACCCTGAAATTGTTTTATTTGTCTGGTAAAGCATAACTTGATCTTGTTCAAAGAATAGTTTAACTTGTTTATGATGAGTGTAACATCTAAAAGTTAGATTTGCTGAAGTTGTTCTTATTTGCTTGTCAAACCATAACTTGATCTTATTCAAATACCATTTTCACTTATTTATGATGAGTTAAACACTTGAAAATAGGACTAGCTGAAACTGATTTATTTACTTGTCAAACCATAAGTTTATCTTGTTCAAATAACATGTCCACTTGTTTATGATAATTAAACGACTTGCAAATCATAGATGTTAAAGTGGTACATTTTTTTGTAATGCAACAATAATGTTAAGTGATCAATGTTTACATATTAATAATGTGCAACAAGAGATATGGTTAGCAGTTCAAGGAAGCAACTATTTTGCATCTTCCATGTGGGAAGGCATTATGTGAACACCTTAGATGGAAAAGTAGTATATGAGAGGGGGTATTGTAAGTAGGAGGTTGATAACAAAAGGGATGGGATATGAAGAAATGGAAAGATTGATAGTAATAGAATTATGGTGTGGTAATAATGTTTTCAACATGAAGTATACAGTTAGAGACCAAATTGTTGATAAATGTGGCAAAATCTGAAAAAATTCACATGGAAGATTATGGTTCGAACACATTTAGGGTTAGAACTGAATAAGGAAATATTCGTGTCAATATGATACTACGTAAATGCTCTTGCAAAGCTTGTGAGATATCTTGTTTGCCATGCCCTCATGCATGTGCTACAATTAAGTCGATACACAGAAGTATCTATGTGTATGTTGATGATTTTCTTCTTAATCTTTGTTTCATAAAAAAAATTATAAAAGGCCAATGATTCCAGTTGAGACATATGACATCCCCAGACTAGATGTGCTCAAATATCATCAACAATCTTGTTCCATCCACTAATAAAATTCTAAAGAAAAAAAGGGACAAGTTCAAACCTTATAACCAAACCGATTTTACCACTAGTTTGGCAGTTCTTGGGCCGGATCGGCTGGTCCGAGTCTAAGAACCTAGTTAATCACTAATAAAATATCTATACCCTTTTTGTATAACTAAGATATAAGGAATTGAAATGAATATAAAAATTTACAGTTATAACAATATTTTGCATTTCTAACTAAATGATAAACCATGTTACATCTGATAGGGAAGACTGAGATGATGAAGATAAAGAACTTTCTGTTTTCTACATGGCAGTCACAGATCGTTAGAAGGACAAAAACTATGAAGTGATTAAGTTTTTAGGAAAGAAGGAAAAATTAAGTTGATTTGAGTTTTGAAAGTGACAATAATGAGTCTAAAACCATTGAAAAGTTAAAAGCAAGGGAAATGGGAAAAGTGCCTCGGGAAATGGGAAAAGTGCCTCGGGAAATGAGACTTCTTCTTTTTAGCCAAAACCTAAGTTTCAAAATGTTAATCAAACATATCCTTACACCTTTTTTAGCCAACACAAAGACTTGCACAACCAATTGCTGAAGATACAAGTTTAAAAGGTTGCTTTGGATAACGTGATAGATGGATATTAAACTTAAGTAGTAGAAAGATTTTAAATTTTAAACTCGTTGACAAAAAAAGAAGAAGAGATTTTAGATTGAGCGTGAATGCAAATTTCTATATAATTATAAATTCATGTTTATTATTATCTATTTATCTTTAAATTATAAAATATCTGTCCAAGGTTATATTACTCATAGCCTTAATATAACACATATTTATATAATTTGATTAAATTAAGGAAGTTATGGTATAAGATACAAAAATAACTATAAACTTTTGTCAAAAGTACAAAAGTAACCATACACTTTTTTTAAAAAACAAAAAATAATCATGACAAACAATTACTACACATTAATAACTTTTTGAGTTATTATTTAAATAAAATTAACTTAATTAACCTAACTCCATAAACTTAAAGTTTAGAATAAATTACCTAAAAATTCAAATTTCACACAACAATCCAATTATTTGTTTTAAAATGAATTTAAATATTTTTCTTAACCCAAATAACTTATTTTAGACAATAATTATCATCAATTGAACAAAATCCCCAACTTAACATTTAAGATTTTCACATATAAAATCGATAAATTATAAATCTTCACTTAATTAAAGAATCTAAACCATTTAGAATTTCACCAATACCTCTATTAAACTAAATAAATCATTTTACCTAAAATTAATTGGTATAATCATAATTTATGAAATTATTTAGGATTTGATTTTTTTAAAAAAATAATATAAAAATCTCACAAAAACCAAATAACAAAACTAAACTGATTAAACTAATCACTAACCTTTACATTCTTATGGACATTTATTCACAAAACTCAACTTGTCTAAAACTCTAATATTAAAATATTCTCTAGTATGCAAAAAATACTATCAAATGAAAGAGAAAAATTATTCAAAACATTTTTTATGAAGGGAGTTTTGTGATCAAAAGCATGTTTGAGAATCAAAATCATTTACAAAGTTTACACCCTAACCTCAAATATGCTCTTGCCATTGCTTCTGGACTGTATTGGCACCTCCCAAACACTTCATTGTAGCTACTGTAGCTCAATTGAGGGTTGCAGATAATATTATTACCCCAACCTCATGTGCCTAACTAAAGGGGCCACGTGCCCCTTTAGTTTTATTTTTTTCCCTTCTTCCCCCTCTTTCACACATTTTTTTTTAGAAATTCTATATAAAGATGGTTGAATTATTCAAATCTTAATTTTGGTTACTAAACTTAAAAAATTATGAATTATGTTATGTGACACAATTATAGATTTATAAATTGGATCAAATCACCTCTTTATCTTTTAGTTATTAAAAAAAGGGAGAATTTCATTAAGGGACCACATATGAGAATTAACTTCAAATTGCACCAAAAACTTTCTAAAATCTCAATTAAGGACTAAAGACTAATTTGTAATTAATTTTTGATATTGAAAATACTAAATTGCCCTTGTCTTATTTTAAATAAAATATTTATTTATTTTTTTCTACCGATGCTCCACTATAGGTGGCCAATAAAAAACATTTTTTGGGCAGGGGGAGTAGGGTTCAAACCCCCTCCCCCCATTGCGAAGAGGATGCCTTGCCACTCGGGCTGTGCATCCTCTTCAATATATATATGCACTAAAATATATTTGTAATAAACTTAAGTCTCTACCTATTTATATTCTGATAAACAAGTGATTTACACATAACAAATATGTAAAATGGCCCTATAAACAAGTGGAAAAATTCTTTACAATGAGTGCACTCATACTTCTTTATTAACAGGTCCTTGTGAACTGAGAACAAGTAAATGTGCCATATGAACAAGTGAAACACGGTGGCAGAGCGCCAGCATGGGGCCCACCAAATGGGGCCAGGAAAAGAAATAAATATTTTATTAAAAAAAGACAAGGGCAATTTGGTTTTTTCACCATCAGAAATTAATTACAAACTGGTCTTTGGTCTTTAAGTGAGATTTCAGAAAGTTTTGGGGGCAATTTGAATTTAATTCTCATCTATGGTCCCTTAATGAAATTCTCCCAAAAAAAAATTGAGACTAAACTATATTATTTACACTAAGAACCCTAACAATAAAACATTCATTGGAGCCTCAGCATAGTCAAATAATCAGCAAAAGAAGCCACACTAAATTAGTTATAAGGTTAAATCTTCTTTCCTTAATCCATTTGAGCTGAATCATTTCATGCAACTCGGAAGAAATATGGACTCTAAAGGGATGCAAGAGAACTACTCGTTGCGGAAAATATTAAGATGGGCACATGAGCTTTGTCTTTGAGGCCATTCGCAGAGTTAGCTTCCATTGACATAAAGGGTCCTTGATTTGACATAACCTTACTCGCTTCGAGATCAAATACAAAATTTTACCACGAATTAAAATGCAATATAGTGCAATTAACTTGGGATCGTTCTCTTATCAAGGAGCCTTTATCTTGATTTCCCTAAATTAAACTATGTGTTAAAAAAACATGGTTAGAAAGGGGTTTGAAATTGGTTTTCTTTCTCAAAGTTAAAATGTATAAAATAAAGCTAATCCTAATTTTTTTGGATTTTTCATAAAACAATAAAAAAATGATTTGGATAAAAGGGACTATAAAATGAAATCAAATGAGTCTTGGTAGCAAAGTGGTGGCTTTCCTAGCTTCCTAAAATAATTTGGGAGTTAATTTTTGATCAAGTCAAATCGAAACCTCAAGCAATCGCATTGAGTCCAATCTATTTAATTGATGACTACTCCTACAATCGCATTCATATTCATCCCTTAAATAGATTGTTAAACGCCACTTGATGTGTGCTAAAATTTATTTTAATGCACTTGCTTCCTCTTGTTGAGAGCACAATCGTGACACTCAACTTAGGATTAATTTATTACACAATCTAGATACCACATATAATGCATAAATTTATTAATCCTAAAAGAAATAAATCAATATAAAATCCAAGTACACTATAATAAAATTTAACACAAAATTAATTCTAAAGTCTCATAAACATGTATCTAGATAAAAATTCCAGTCAAATTATAATTCAAGATACATGAAATAAGCTCATGAAATGAAATAATAAACTCCCTTTTTTGTAGCCCATAGAAGCTCCAGCCACCTCCTTCACCACCAAAACTCAAATAAATTTAGCCACTTATGATTTTAAACCCAGCCACGCAAATAATGAAGAAACCCATATGGTGAATGAGTCTGTCACGGGTTCAGTGAAGAAAAAGGAATAGTGATGACAATGGTCAATGATGGTGGCTGGTGGTGGTCGATGGATGAAGATAAAGGTGATAGTGGAAACTGGTTTACGGTGGGTGTTCAGTGAAGATAGTGGTTGATAGAGGGAAGGAAGGTGATGAGATGGGTGAGGTTCTGTCAAAGGTGGTAGTGGTTGACTGCCGATGGTGGTTTCGGTGAAGAACAGGGGAAGAGGACGATGGGTGATGATGGTGAACTGAACTGGAATAAGAGAGAAGAAAGGCAAGGAAGGTTACAGTGGGTCTCGATGATGGTAGTCGATGGTGGGTCTCTTGCCAAGATCACTCTCTTGTTGTTCACTGTATCTCCCGTCCCCCTCAGATTCGTGCACGATGATGATAAAGATGGGTCAAACGATAGTGGTTAATGGAAGAGAGGTCGGTGATTGACGGTGAAGGTCTCTTCCACTACAGCGGCATTGTGTTCTTTTTTTGTTTCTTGCGGCACTCCCCTCTCTCCACTGTAGCTTTCAGCTACATATATATATTTTCTTCATCTCAAAATAGCTTGGCTCTTTGATCCTTCCCTTGACTTAGTTTCCTAATATGAAAATAAAAGTAACCAAATCTATAATACCTTAACTTCAAAAAATAAATCAATTAAGATCAATCACAAAATATATGACTACTTTTTATCTTTTTAAGCTTAATTTATTACAAATATAATTAGTCACAATCACTCACAATAAATGCAATTAAGTCTAAAACTTATTATTAATTTCCTAAATATATCAAGGAATTTCCTAAAAAATATGGTTCAATACATTTAGATCTTTGTACTCCTAGACAAAGTCAATTGAGTCTAACAATTCAAATTTCAATTATCAATGCAAATGGGAATTGAACAATTTCACAATAAAGTACAATGAATCAATTAATCATATTTTTCAAGATGACACCAATCATAACCAAGCAATGCAAAGGGAATAGTTAAACTTCACAATTGAATACAAAAGAGTAATCACTTGAGAACACTCAAGTTTATAGTGTTTAGCTCAACTCACTTGATTAGGGACATTTTTTTCACTTGAACTCACTTAACTAACACCTTACCATAAGCTTGTAATCACTCTAGTACCTACTCCACCACTCATAGCATTAATGAAATGAATCAAGAGGACTTTAGAGACTTGTAATGTTGGAATTAGGCTACAGGGAGTAAATAAATGTGACAAGAACATTACACACATACAAATCTCAAATACCCAAAGTACTCTTTAGCGTTAAGTTGTACTCCAATGTATTTGCTACCACTAAGGCTTTTGATTATATGCCTTACTTCTTCTTCTTTTTTCTTTTCTCTCTCTCTCTCTCTCTCTCTCTCTCTCTTTTTCTCATCTATCAATCTTGAGCCATTGTAGGTCCCCTTTTGACGCGACCCTGCACATGGGTGATGCAGCACCGGTTACTCAGTTACCACAACAAGCAACTCAAGAGGCCTTTGGCCCAACTCATAACTCTCTTCAACTCAACCGTTTGATGTGAGTGCCAACATTATATGAAAAGCCCCCGGTTACTAAGTAAAGTCAAGAGGTGTTAGCGTAGTTGTTGTTATTCCTATTTATTCTCTCTTTCTTCCTTTTCTTTTCTTCAAGCACAAGGAAAATATGAGGTACCATGGAATTTGAAATCAACATGCATACTTTGTCACTTGTCACAGTGTTTAATAAAAGAAATGAAGGCTCAAAGGGCTAAACAAAGGATAAATGTGTATGGCTTGTGTTTGGGTAAAAAGGGTGTGAAAACAAATGTCTCTATCATATTCCAATCCACAAACACACATGCAATATCAACCAAGAGTCAAGACAAGTTTTAAAGAATGAAAACTACTGAATATACACTCAACCTATGGAATATGTCCTTCCAACAAGGGTTCTTATCTCTTATGCTCATACACCAAGTTTCAATCATCAAGAATTGGTCACAAGCATTCACTTATCATAAAAGTCAAACCTAGGGTGCAGATCAAAAAGACCAAAAGAAACACTCAAGAAAATTTTGAAATCCCTAAAGCACTCATAAGATCCTGGGGGATACATTGTGTAATATCCCAATTTTTGGGGAACTCATCAAGGTATAATAAAATCATTACTTTATGATTTTATGTGTATGTTGAGGAAATTTAAAGAGAATAATTATGGGTCTATTTTGATCTAAAATATGTGAGAACTATTTGAGGAATTTAAGAGAAATAAGTGGGCATATAGGTATCTTGGAATTTAAAATACATGGAATTATTTTAAATGATAAGATGAACAAAGATGGAAAACTTAGGAAAAACATTGGAAGGTCCAATGTAAAAATTATATCTCACCCAACTATATTCCTCTCTTCTATGTCAGGCACTTAGCTAATTCTCAATTTTCCCTTCCCTCTTCCACGTGTGCAATCCATTCAAATACTCTTACAATTGGTCAAACCATTCTCATTTATCCATTTGCTTTTCACGGAGGGAGAGGAATAAAAGTGGTTCGGTCAAAGCTAGCCATTTAATTTGCTTCATTTTTATTACCCATTAACCCATCCACTTCAGCCCTAATATCCATTTACCATTTCATTTATTCTTCACGGAGAGAGAAACCGAATAAAGAAAGAGAGAGCGATCGAGAGTGAGAGCTGAGATTGAGAAACCGTGAGTGGTTGCTTGTCGCTACAACATGGAACCGAGAGGAAGATGAGTGATTCGTTGCTGTTGCTGGAACTGAAAGGAAAGAGCGTTTGTAGCTACTGGAGATTGAGTGCTCGCTATTGGAGTTTGAGACCGAGAAAGAGAGAGTCTGAGTGAGAGTGAAGCTGAAGGAGTATTTGGTTGCAGCTGGTCTGGTTGTTGTTGCTGAACCATGGGAGGGAGTTGATCTTGTTTTACTGAAGAAAAGAGAAGAATTTTAGTAGTGAGTTTCCAAAATTCCCTTTCGCCTTTCAGTCCCATTTTTGCAATTGCATATGATTAAATTGATGGGTTCCGAGAATATGATTGTGATTGAATAGGAATGTCCTGTCTGAAAAGGGAAACCGACAGCCGAATGTTTCTACTCTATTTATGATTAATTCTGGAAATAAGATCTGAATATATGGATGTTGTGTGTTCAGTTCTGCATTGAAAGGGCACAATGATTCTGTTTTGATTATGCAATTCTTGAATTGTGAATTTAGTCCTGAACTTATCTATTTTGGGTAGTCATTTGATGGGGTTAATGAAACCCAATGACTTTGAAATTTGGCAGAGAGATAGAGGACTTGTTGAACTTTAAAAGGAGTCATAAATTATACATTTTGGAGTTGTAGATTAAGAGTTACAAATTTGTGAAGTTAGGGCAACATTTCTGAAACTCCTGATATTGGTCAGTGGTGCTACCTTGTTTCGTGTTGCGGGTTGATTAGGAAAATGATGTCCATTTCCCCTGATGTTTTACAGTCTTGTAGAGGGCTTAACAATATTTTAAATGAGTCCTAGTTTGTACAATTTGGATTTCTGAACTAGGATATATGAGTTTTGGAATTTGAGGTTGAAATCTGAATGTAAATCCTGACTGCTGAGAAAGATGTGTTCGAAAAATGGGTCAAATAACTTGGTATTTTGATGAAATTTTATGATGAATGAATAGACACATAGAGCTTCAAAATAAACTTTGAACCAAGTCATTTGGATGTCTATAATTAAAGTTGTGAGTTTTGCAGAATATATGACAGAATCAGTGAAAAACTGGAAATCAGTGAATTCAAGATGGTTTTCTGGAAATGTGTTTATAATGTGATCCCATAAGTAATTTTTCCTATAAAGGGGATTTAATGAGAGTTATATGAAACTTGGAATCACATTATTTGGAATCTCCTAGAGGGAGATATGAATTTTGCATGATAACATTGAAAGTTTGGGAAAATCCCTATTATTGCTGAAATATAATTGTTGTGGGTCATGAATGGGAAAATTGGTCATTATGATTAATGCCAATTAATAATAGATCTTGAGGTAGACTTTCAAAGGATTTATTAGATTTGAAAGAGGTTAATGACAACCAACGATATGATTTGTACAGGATCCGATATTTGCCTGAGCTGCGAGGTACAACCAGTAGGAGTCTGATCCGATAAAGGTAAATGGTCGGAAAAGCGCCAAAAGGTAGTAACTATGTCCTTCATTTGTTATAATATGCATTGCATGTTTTTTACTCATCATGAATTATCTGGCATATTATGTGTTATTCTGCGGGGTGGTCGCCCGGGGACTATTTTGCATGGGTGGACGCTCAGGCCAATAACATGTGTTATTTTGCGAGGTGGTCGCCCGAGCTGTGTGTAAGGGTGGACGCTCAAGCCAATAACACGTGATCTTCTGGGGTGGTCGCCCTGGGCTTATTGCACGGGTAGACACTCAGGCTGATCTGTGATGTCCTGCTGTGTGCGGGTGTGAGTGGATTTCCTGTGTGGTATCACTCATTGCCAGGACTTATTTAGCGCTATGATGATTCATGAACTGTGTGTTCTGTATTGATGTTGTTGTGATACATGTTATGCATTAAATGATGTTATGGTAATTGTGTTGATGATTGTTTAACATGCTGCATGATGTTGTATCTTATGAATGACATTGTAGTTACTATTGAGATTTTCGCGAATCTCACCCTTTATCATGAAATAATTTACAGTTCAGGGAAGTAGCTTGAAAGGCAAAGGAGGCGTTGTTGCGGTTAAGTAAAAGGTGGGAAGCTATGTTGGTTGTCTATTTAATAATTCATATTATAGTTATATTCTGATAAGCCTTGTAAGGCTATTGGTTGTATAAAGAGGTAAAGGTAGTTATATTTGTAAAGAATTGTTAAATTGTAAGTTCCTAAAAAGGAAGAACATCAATGCCCGGGTACCTCAGGTAATCACCATTTGACTAATGGCTGTTTAATGGTAGTAACAGCATGTTAAGGTTGTAATAATTACAGAATGCATAATGAAGTTAGCTCTGTAATTGAATGTGTGATTATTGAGAAATCATAGAAAGGAATTGTTAGAATAAAAGATTGTTACTACCTGCCATAATTAGTAAGTTAACAGGTTAATATTAAGAGTTTGAACCACTGGTTAAATGTTTTGAATGTGATTTAAAAAGTTTAATTTTTTCCAGAATAATCCATTCACTTCTCACAATTTAACTGTGTTTGGATTTATTACTTTCCGCTGCGTGGTTTAAGTCCTTATCAATTAACCTACAAGGATAGATTATAAAAAGGGTATCACAGAAAACATTAAAAAAGGCTAAAACAAGGTGTGTAGGCTTGAGTTGACTTGAAATCACATGTGTAGGATATGGATGTGTGTTTCAGCCTAACCTATACGGGTGTCTTAGAGCTTGATTTTTGATGATATGATGATTCCATTGTGTTCAGAATATTTTTTTACCTAACGGTAGGTTATAAGAACACATGTGAAAGCATTAGATTGAAGAAAATAATTTGAGCCCTAATTGTATGGATGTTTCGGCCAAGGGGTGATGATGGGGTTATGATGTGATTTTGATTATGTGGATATCACAGATGAATTCAGTGGGTTAAATTGTGTAGGATTAACCTCTAAAATTGTCTGGTTGATTTGAGAAACTAGGGTTTTGTTTTTTTGAGAGAAGGATCCTTGGTTATGTATTAGTTATGTCATGTAGCATACATTGATGATTATGCATTGTGGTTTGTGCATGAACATTCCAGAGTTGTGATCTAGGAGTTTTAAAAGTAGGAGAAGGACATTGCATCGTGCAGTAGCAGGAGGAGGTGTAATTGGTAGCGAGAATCTCTGACTTTAACTTATATTGCTTTTCTTATCTGCTGTGTGTGTGCGCCTGATTACTATGTTGTGGTTAAGCAAGCATGTTATGTGATGAGATGTATGATTCCCTGCTTGTATATTGGCTTTGTGATAGAGGTTAAGTCATGTGCATGATCCCTGTACATAGTAGGTGCCCGAGATAGGCACAGGTGCTCGAGATAGGCACTAGATGAGTAGTAAAGCATGACATATAGCATAACTGGCATTGCATTATGTTGTTACTGATTGTGGATTCTATATGCTCCTGAGGTTTCCCAAGAAACCTTACCCTCTCTAAAAATCCAGGTGAATGTTCCATTGGAGTCAACGGCAAGGAAAGGATGTGATGATGTTATATTGTCTCCTGTATTGCTTTTGCATACTTATGAATGATTGTATATGTATATACATATATCTTGGTATTCTGGAATGTTGTGGTATGCTACTGTGATATGATGTACATTTGGGGATATGCTATGGTATAATTGTTATGTTGTCGAAATTGCATGAACTTTGTGAGTAAAGTGAAATTGGCATGGTATTGTGAATAGGGTCAATTTGCACTTGAATGCTTGGTTGTTTTTTGTGTAAATTTGGGTTGGCCATATTTTAAGCTGATGAATAAATCTGGCCACAAGTTTTTGCATGCTAATAGAGTGGATTTTTAGTTGCAAATGGAGTGGTAGATCATGTCATTCAGAGCTTTGGAAAGAAAGTTAAGCTTTCCCAAAGTTATGCAAAAAATCAAGGAAACTGGAAAAATGACCAAATGAATAATGCTTTTTGATCATATGAACAATACTTTTTTAAGAGCATCCGCTGATTTATATGCAATTATGGCTTGGCATTATTTTTTCCTTAAAGAGGGATATAAGAGCTTTCTAACAAACTTGGGACCACCTCATTCCGATTTTTCTAGAATTAGTTATGATTTTTCAAATTTGGTCAAAAATAAGGGTAGCACTACTACAAAAATCATTTTTAACGTTCGTTTTTTAGGGCTTTTAATGTTCCTTTTGGGGGGGATGTGGATCTGAGGGACATAGAAAAAAAGAAACGACGTCCAAAATTTTGGGGACGTGGTATCTCATTTACCGCGTCCCAAATTTTAAATTTGGGATGTGGTATGTGGGATATTTCGCGTTGGTGTGTCCCGAGACAGGATTTACCACGTCCGAAATTCTGAATTTTGGACGTGGTAAATGCTATCTCGAAAGATACCACGTCCCAAATTCAGCATTTGGGATGTGATATGTTTCCCCACTGGCTAAACCACATTCAATTTGTAATTTTGGGACATGGTTAGCACTTACAACGTCGCCAATTTAAAATGTGGATGTTAAAAATCCATTTTTTTAAAGGAAGTTCTGCGCATTTTTTCATTGCCCAATAATTTTTTGTACAGGAATATTATCTAGCTTATATAAATAGATATCTAGGCAATTTACCAAAACAGATATCCAACCAATAAAATTAAACAAATATTTAGTCATTAATTTCCACTAAATAAACATACAGCACTAGCTAACATAGTACGCAGTAGCTAATCAAAGTTACTCTGTATACGACATATGGAAAAAAACGCTCATAAAACTTGTAAGAACTTATGACAAGAACTTTACTCATCATAAAACTTCTAAGAACTAATGGAAAGAACTTTACTCATCATCCATCATTCTAAGAAGATATCCCGCCAAAAGGTCTTGAATCGTATCAAAGTCATCCGCAAGGAAACTGTCTTCATTTCTAAAAATCTGCAAATTGAAAAATAATTAGAATGCTATGATACATCGGTTAAATAAATGAAGAATGAACAATTCACATAG
>JBAGKO010196136.1:0-14448 GCA_037177275.1 Acacia concinna
TCTTTCTCTTCATATCATCAAGAAGTTCATCAAATGATATACGTTCATCAATATCCAAAAATAGATTAGATATATATCATAGGAATACTACTTGGTGTTACTCTAAGTTTTCCAGTTTCATTGATCAGGAGATCAAGAACATACTTCCTCTTAGTCAGAAAAATACCTTTCTTGCTTCGCACAATTTCAATCCCAAGAAAGTATTTTAATGGTCCTAAGTATTTAGTTTGAAAATGAGAATTAAGAAAAACCTCAAGCTCTAAGATTCCAGAGACGTTATTTCCTATGATAATAATATCATCAACATATACCACTAGAAGAATCATATCAACATTTGATTGCTCATAGAATATAGAATGATCACATTTTCTTTAAAATAACCCAAATTTCTTGATTACTGAAGATAATCTGTCAAACCAAGCACAATAACTTTGTTTTAAGCCATACAGAGATTTTTAAAGATATCGCACATTCGCTTTCTCCCCTTCAGCAACAAACCCACGTGGTTGCTGTATATAAACATCTTTAAGAAAATCACCATTAAAAAATGCAGTTGATGAAGATCTCAATTATAAATAGCGGCCAGAGAGATAAAAAGACGAACATATGTCAATTTGACAAAAAAAAAGAAAAATGAGGCAATTATATAATTGTAGCTTGGGGGAAAAGCGTAACAACTATCAATGCATATGTTAATTAATCTCCCTCTTTAATATACGATATATTTAAGATGAGGATGAATTCTTCTCTATTATTAAGCACCAAAGGGATCGGAGCATAAGGTATTAAATTTAGGATTAGATAAGGTGGGTTGTCTAAAATGTAAATAAAAGAAGTGACGGTGACAATGAAAATGAAATATTTATATATATATATATACATATATTATTTAATTATTTATATCTGTATGTGAGAGAGAGAGAATGATTGATTGAAAATCTCAAAATCTGCCCCACACATATTCTCATCTTAGCCAGTTGCTTGTACGTGTGCGTAGCGTGTCTGCAATGGAGCGAAGTGAAAAATGAGTTGAAAATTAGAATAAGAATACAAAATCAGTTCAAATGTGTGAGTCTTAATATTTTGTTCGTATGTGTGAGTCTTAATTAATTAACAATAAAAGATTGGTAAACTGACTGGTCAAAAAGAAAAAAAAAAAGGTTGGTAAACTGGTAGTGGTGGATGGTAGAGTATATATACTATATATAAAAATCACGTTGTTTGTTTGTTAAAAAAGAAACTGGTTGTGAAAAATGAGATTGATTGATTACTGCTAATATATAAATTAGAGGTCAACTTAATCACGGCTGCCTCCATTATTAATTACTCCATACTGTCTTAAATGTAAGACCCAACAGACTTTTTTAAAGGATTAAAGATATTAGTTAAAATAGGTAATTATTATAATACCACATGATGTTCCAAAAAATTCTTAATTTACGATTTCATATTTACTTATGTATGTATTTATGAGAAGCGGGGGAGGAAGTAGAATTTCCTTGTGTATGTATTTAAATCAATGTGGCGTCAAATTATAGTTAAGAAAGTATTGACATGAGTAGTTTGTGAAAAAAGTAGTTAAATGTATGAGAGAAAGTGAATATGAGTCTTATATTTATGACTAAATCAAAGTTTCAACTAAGAATTATAATTAGCATTGGATAGAGTATCAATTGTTACAGTGGAATCATAGACAGTGATAACATATTCCACAGAGAGAGAGAGAGAGAGAGAGAGGAGGAGGGGAGAGAGGGAGAGAGGGAGGGAGAGGGAGAGGGAGAGAGGGGGAGAGAGAATAATTAAGCACCTGTGAATTATGGTTCATATATGAGTTTTTTCAAAAGCAAAATGACGATTTGTAAAATAAAAATAATTTTTTGAAAGAATAGGATTAATTAAAAGAGTATCTTTATTTTATATTATGTAGCCTATTAAAATATTTTTTTAAAGAAAATATATACGTTTGAAAGCTCAAATCTAGACTGTCTATATTAGATTAGTCTATTTGAATTAATTTTTTAAAATAATTTTTACGAATTTCGATATAAGTATGTGAGAGGAGTTTTATTTCGACTTATACAAAAATAAATTTATAAAGTGAAAATAAATATCTTAAAGACTTTTTGTGTTTTACAGAATAATTGGTTCTGACGCTAACGCATCGTCACTTTACGCTAAGGCCCGCTGCTACAATTGGCAACCTAAGTTAGGTGTAATAGGATTTTTTAATTTACTCATCACATGGTACATTTGATTTTTTCGATTATTCAATGGTAATAATAAAAAAAGAGAGAGATCATAAAGAGTAAGCTGTACTCCACTAATATAGTTGTTGTTTTTTTTAGGTGTCAACTATTAAGATCGTTTAATTAATTAACATGGCCATTGGGAATGGCTTGTGCTTCTCCTGAAAATCATTAATTGCAAAGAAAACTCAAGAATTGTTTGGTACGGGAATAGTATTTCCTTTGCACAAAAAAAAATTACATACGAGGTACATGCAATTTAGAGTTATTTTATTTGAAAACGCCTTGTTTTTTTTTTAAAAAAAAACATCAAATATATTAATAAAAACATTAGTTCAATTCAACGTGAGAGAAACTACATAATAAGAGGACTTCACGCACAGGACACCAACAAAGTAGAGTTCGTAAGGCTAACCCTAAATATTTCAGACTTAACTGTTACAATCACTCTAACTAATTACAACTAGATAATTAGAATGATACAATAACTTAACCACGAAGAGCAAAATGAAATAAATGGATGATTTAGTAGTAAGAAATGAACAAATAGAACCTCTTCTGAAAAATTTTCACACTGAAAAGAGACACACACACACATAAAAAAAAAATGAAGATTCATCAATAAGAAGTTGATGAAAAAAGCATATATATGCCACTAATTTCACTCTCATAAAAGGAAATTAAAAAGGAGCATGTGACTAAATTGTAAGTGTTTGAATAGAATAAACATATTAACCAACTTTGAGTTGGGAATTCAGAATCCCATATGGACAATATAAAAGGTTGTTACACTTGGAAGTTTCATCGAAGTTAATGATGAATTTCCGGTCTTTTGGGGCTCACAACCAAAATATCACCCCAAATATAGTGAAAAATATTAAAATTATATTGTGGTTGAAAATTAAAGAGGGGAAAGAGACGTTCCAGATTGGGGTTAACCGGTTAAGAGTGACCTACAGGGTATACTCACATACAAAGGATTATTTATGAACTCCATTTAAGATTAGCGTGATATATGGAATTAAATGTTTCGGCACATCAAGGGCATATATATATGAAGTCCAAATTAAAGCCAAACATATCATATGATCTTAAAAGTATTGAACGCCCACATGTTCTTCTTCCAACATATTTATCTATTTGATTCGATTAAGGAAGTTAGTTGAGTTAGTTAATATGACATGTATTTTCTAAACTACTTTAATTATTTTAATTAATTCTCTCATTCTCTCATTTCTTTGATTATTGTTGAAGAAGTATCAATAAAAGTAAATTAGAAATGATATTGACAAATAAGAAAACTATATCTTATATTTATGACCAATATATTTTATAGATTAAGGATGGATGGAATATATACATGTGTTTTGTATTAATTAATAAATTACTCCCTCCGTTCATTTTATGAGTAATATTCTCCTCATGGGCAAGATCCTATATATAAGCAACAATTATGCTTTATTTTAAAAATTTAATGCAGTTTTTTTTTCTTACCTTCAATTAATTACACGCCTTTCTCATTTCTTTTTCTAACTCATTCTATCTCTCAGTTATCATTTTCATAAATAAGAGTATGTTTGAAAAAGAAAATTATATATCTTACAAATTTATTGCTTTTAACTAATTTAAACCAATTCATTTTTCGTGATTTGAATAGTGTTGTTTATAAAAAAAGACAGGAGGGAGTAATTTTATTTGAACTAACAATTAAACCAGAGGAAAAAACATGGAATAAATAACTATACACAGTCACACGCATATATATTATTGTTGCTCTTTGGCCCAAGCTCATATATGCACCACTAGGTCCGATCAAAAAATAAATGCACCACTAGCTAGGTAATAATTAAGCAGAACCATATATTTAACAAAAGTCATCAGAGTAATTAAATTAAACTACCCACAATTAAGGATATAATCTACTGTACTAATGGAGACTTCATGCATGCATATAGTGTTATCCCTCATAATTATATATAGGAATAATGGAAGACAACTTAATTTGGATTATATTAATTAAAAGTAGTGTATATTCCTCACGCTTGTGTTCGTTCATAAAAAATGCCCATTAATTTAGATAATTAAAATATAGCACATTTAATTTGTTGAGCCGCTTTAATTAGTGACCTAACACAGTAACATCTCCTTTCACCATAGTACAATTATATATATTCAAAGGATCAAATTTTAATTCAACCCGCTGAAAACGAGTGTTTTACTTTGTAGCTGTGACTTTTGACCAAGCAGTGCGAGGATCCGGAGGCGTTCAGGAAAGAGCCACGAAGCTTCCTGCACGTTTACGTGATTGGGACGTTTACGTGAATGCATGCAATTGATAATTTTTTTTGGGGGGCGGGGTGTTTTGCATCCATATCTAAGGGTGAGTTATTGACACAACATTAGTTGCATGGGCTTGACACAACTTTAGTTGTATGGCATCAAATATAAAATATTTACCACGAATTAAAATATAATATAATATAATATAAATAATTTAGGATCGTTATCTTATTAAGAAGCATTTATTTTAAATTCCCTAAATTAAACTAAGTCCAAAAAATATGATTAGAAATGAGCTTTTGAAATTGATTTTTCTCTAAATTAAAATGCCTAAAAACTGAACTATTCTATTTTTTTTTGGTATTCCTGGAAAATAATGAAGAAAGAAATATTTTTGGATTAAAGAGGGATATAATGAAATGAGTTTTTGATAGCAAAATCGGTGGCTTTCTTAGCTTCTCAAAATTAATTGCAAGTTAAATTTGCATCAAGTCTAATTTAAAACCCCAAACAATCATATTAGGTCAAATTTATCTAATCGATTACTAATGTTAACAAAATTTAATTAAGCAACATAAGTGTACAGATCATAAAATGGTAAATTAAGGTCGTCCCATAAGTAATTAAGCACTAAATTTCTGTTTTCCTTTAAGTTGAGCAAATAAAATAAAAATGATTCAAGAGAATTTTTAATGAAAAAAAAAATACTAAACTTTAAGTTTCAAATAATTGAGATGATAACACAAATTAGAATGACTAATCATTTCAAATTTTAGAGTATGTCTTTTATCAATTAAATGAATTTAATATTAATATATTAATCTAGAGTACTAATAGATATAAGTATCTTCCGATCACTCACACTCATCTTTTTAAGTAAATTGTTATTCCTAACACATTTATTCAAAAAGTAATAAATTTTTAAATCACTTTAATATAATTATATAGGTGTAAAATCTGTCAAATCCTCTCACGGGGATCTGATTTTTTCTTGATTTTGAAATTTATGGATACAAGTAAGTGATGGGGAAGACCCCGGTGGGCGCTCTTGGCAACTTCCGATGAGCTCATGAAAGAGAAGAATGGAGAGAGAGTGAATCTGGTCCACGTACCCTCTTCTTCATTGTGGTCCCTCGTCATTCCCGGAAGTTTGGATCATTAGACGGAAAGGATTAAAACATTTGACTGTTTGGCAAAAAAAAAAAAAAACATTTGACTCAGTCAAGTGCAAGGATTCAATACAAAAGGAAAAAAAAAAAAATAGGACTAGCAGATTAGTTTTACCTTTAAATGTAAAGTAAAATAAATTGAATACTCCTCTACTTTACCTAAATTACATTATTTTAAAAATGTATATAGACCTCTCTTAATATTAAAATGCATATTACAGAAATCTCCCTTACATATTTAAAATTCAATTTTCATTCACCCAACCTTTACCTGATCGTTTGACTATTAAACATATTCCTTTACCAAAATACTCCTCTTTTAACAAACAAATAAATATTTATATTTACCTAACTGAAAATTTTAGACAATTTTAATTGTTACTATGTTTTCCCTCGGGGTTATGAAAATAACAACCCAACAAGATTGAATTTCCTAGATTTTATTACTATAAAGGAGAGACCTTCGAAGCGTCCGAGACCTATGAGCTCACGCCCTACACATTGGGCCGGCCCATTAACGTATGACGTGGCTAACGCTCAGCTTTGAGCTTTGTCCATCAATCACAAATGCCCTTTTTAGGTACAATCATCATTTTGAACTCAATCACAAATGCCCCTTTTTATGTACAATCATCGCTTACAAAAGCCCTTTTGTTTTTTTTATACAATCATCGCTTACAAATACTACTTCTATGAATTTTCAATTTTGACAAAAACATGGGCCTTTTTCCTTGGTTTGAACCTAAAAGTTGGCACTTGGAAGTAGAGCCAGTAATATGGACAGACCATTGTTTTTAGTCCTGACCATCACGGGTTGGGATCATATATGATCGGGCCAAAAAGACCCAAATTTATATATGCTAGCATTTGCTAAGCCCAAACCATAACTACTGAGCTGGCAGTTTGGGCGGGCCAGCCTATTTTTTCCCTATTTTTTAAACTTTTTTTTTTTAAGAGAAAAAGACATTGAATTTTTTTTTTCCAGAACATTAAAATTCAAAACCAAACAATTAAAAAGAAAGCTTAAAAAGCTGATACAACTAACAAATAATAACTAATAAGTCTACTGGAAGTTTCGAATCAACCAACTTCCACTTACAAGTTAAAATATATAAATTAATAGTCCATACTCCACGCAATTATAGAAATACAAAGTGACCAACAAATCAACAATCACTCAATATTAATAGTGTTGGAATTGGAAGCTTCACAATTTAAAGCATGATTTGAAGAAACTGCGAAGACTAGAGTGTGAGTGTTGCAGCTGTGTTGGACACTTGGACTTGGACAGAAGGAGTGGAGAGTGAACTTTGGGGTTTGGGCTTTTTGGCTTTTGGGCTTTACAGATTTTTTTTTTTAAAAAAAAGAAAAACGGTTAATCGTGAATCCACCGAGCCAGCCCGCTACTGGCTGAGCCCATATGGTTTCGGGCCTAAAAGATCCGCATAAAAATGGTCCCACTTTTTCTAAACTCAAACAACTCATATTTCAATTTAGGCGGGTTAGACCCACAATAAAAACCCGTGTTACGGACTCTACTTAAAAGTGTGATTTTTCGTTTCTTTTCAGAAAAATAAAACATCAAAATATGTCCCCCCCAATACAAAGAGGAGGAAAGTCTAAATGAAGATGTGATAAGAGGTGATGACAGAGCTTTGGTGATCGAAGCTGAATTCTGTCACCTGAATCGGTCGTCAGATGATTGCACCTAATATGTAGTATAGTATGCTACCAGTCGTTCTTCTCAAGGAGCTATTCTCTTAGAATTCCTAAGTAATTTCCTAATTTCTAACTAAACTAATTAGTTGGTTAATTAAGGAGGTTTTCATGGTGCAAATTAACTAAATTAAACTAATTCTTTTTGGGTTTTGAAAGTATTTTTGGTGATTTAATTCTAATGCTAGGACTAGTCTCTCGATGGTGGATATTCAGTTATCATTGCTCTCAAAAAACGTTGTTTAGGTTCTCTTAAAGTGCTCTTAGATGGATGCATGAATTAATTCTCGAATTGTCAATTAACAACCCGAGAATTATGCGTGATAGGAAAAATTGATACAATCGTAGCAAACAACCAATCACGCATAATAAGTCTTGAACTTGGATAAAATTGATAAATTGAAACTCATACATCAACTTAGCATAAATTCATATCCTTACGATTACAATCATAATCATAAATCATCAACTCAACAAATCTACCTAGATCTAGGAGAATTATCAAGATGAAGAGAAAATCTAAATTGTAATTATGAACTCCCCTGGTTTAACGTAAGCTCCAACCTTCGATCCATCACTGAGAGGCTAAGGTGTTTAGCCTCTCATGCCTTCGATCATCCCGCTATCGCGATCTGTCTTCGAATCCATGAGATGCAATTAGGGTTTTGGTGAGGATTATGGTGGATTAGGGTTGGAATGAAGGGATTTTGTGGAATTTTGGGTAGATGAAGGCCAAGGTTAAGGATTAAGATTTGGGAATTGAGAAGAATTGGAGAGCTAGGGTTTTTGGCCGTTTACCGTGAAATCTCACAAGTAATCACCATCCCTAATCGTGGTCTAATCCCCTATTTATAGTTAATTACAAACTCTAAACTAAATCCTATCTTTTCTGATTACAAACTAATGTCATGACCTACAGGTCTTCAAGTCGCAACCTGTCTTCGTGAAAATCCACTCCAGCTTGATTTTGCTCCAGAACGCACCGTTTCATTTAATACTCTTCAGGTCGCGACATAACAGCTCCACGTCGCGACTTTGGTAGGCAATTTAGCACACCCATATGTTTGGGCCTTCAAGCTCGGGTCCCTCCATCTTAGGCTCCAATTTGGGCTCCAGTTTCTCCTTTGCTTGCCTGAAAATATAACAACAAAACACCTTTGCCAAGGCAAGTGAAGAATTATAAAGATAATATAAAATAAACTATTTTTGCCCATAAATTCTCAAAATGCAATATTTAAACATTTAATCCACATAATATAAATATCATGCAATTTGAAGGTAAATGTGTGCAATTTCCATATAAATACCCCAGACAACCATATAAACATTGTGTCTTATCAAGCAGTTTTCAATATATCTCACTGGTTATTGGGGGAAAATAAAGAGATGTTTTTTTTACTTAATTGAGTCATTGCTCCTTAAACTTATACTTGATTTCACTACTATTAGCTCATACTTCTTATCGAACAAGTTGGGTTACATGTAGTGTGTTATTTTTTCTCCTTATGTTGTTCTTTTAGTATAATTGTTTTGTAGTTTGCCTTTACATTCTACTTTATGGTACACATTTGTTACCCTTCAAAGTTGTTGCCTCTTTAGAGAGCGGAGTTGGAGTATTATTCACATTTTCTGCTTTATGTGCAACTTGTTATTTTTGCTTTTTTACACCCTTAGCTTAGTGTTATAAATTGCTATGAAAGTTATAGTTGTTGGCTATTGATTGGTTGTCTATGAATTCCAAGGTACTGTATGCTTAGCTTCTTAACAAAGTGTTATATGAAACTTATATTCTTAAAAGACATACAAATATCTTACCTTGCACTAGGCTACTTCTATCTTTTGCTTATAATCCATCACCTTTTGACCTAAAGTTAAAAGGCTTTCCCTCTTATTTCATATGCTCTCCTTTTCTTTTGTTATCTTTATGTTATCTTTTGCTTCTAATGATGATCTGTTGATACACCATTCTTTTGGTTGAGGTAGCTATTTTTCATGTAATGGCCAGGGATTGTACGCTTCTAGGTTGAAAACAGTTGGAAGAGGTATTATGTGATGTATATATGCTTTTAATAATAATTAATGTTATTAAAATTTGATGGGGTTGGTCTTCCTATCCTCCAATCATTTTATATTTGATGATTTATATATAGAAGAAAATTTGGATATTGGAGACAAATTTGTGACTTTATCACATGTGCTTGCATATTTTTCGTAGAATAGAAAATTAATGTAATGGTGCAAATGGTATGATTTCAAATTAGTAGACAGCAGCAAGTAGTATAAATAAAGTTCTGTTTCTAAAGATCAATATGGATGGAGTTACCTTAGGCATGTGCCTACTTAGTGTATTGTAAAAGTATCAAATGACAACATGAGTTATGTTTGAATGCTTCTTTTCAACAATGGTTTGTTTTTAATTACATTATATTTAATTGTTCACACAAAAAAGAAAGATTTTGGTTAGTTGTTATGAGTTTATTTGGTGTGAATTACTTGATTAAAAAGGACACATTTATGGTGTTTATTTACAAGAAATAAATTTATAAAGGAATTTTTCTCTAGAGTGAAGGTGATTCCAATAAAAAGGCCAAATTTTTTTTAATGAGCTTATTGAGACTCTTTTTGATTAAAACAAAATAGAGTACTTTGGTAATGGGCTCCATAAATGGCACACTCATGACATCCATATTTTTAAACAAACATGATTTCCAAACATTCTATGTAGCTCACATATGCATCCTGAAAGGGCCTAAAGACATATGTTAAAAGTGTTATTTATAGTATTGTATAATGAAGATGTTATCTCTTTTGTTCTTGTTTTTCAATAATATCTCTTTCTCTGCAAAGAAGTCAATGAAGACATTTAACTCCCACTCTCCCCCACATCATGGGAATGCATATTACAAAAAAAATCACAATTTTTCTACATTAAATCTATTTTGGAGAATCAATTATGAGTTTTCATCACACCTTTAAGAAGGCCGTTACCTTAAGGAAAGGATCAAAGCTTAAGGAATGCAAAGAGGCTCTTTTGAATTGCTTGCCTAAGTTTTTCCTTTCCCTTCTACAATGCTTCATCAATCTCCTCATATTGGTATCTCAGATCCATTCACTAGTAATCACTCACAGTCACCTCTTTCATTACTCTAACACATCATCACATAAAAAATGGACAAGCACCCTGTTCTATAGTACCTTGATGAAAGCTTATCGCATTTCTAGACTCTCTCAAAATGCCCTTCTTCTCTTCACCCACATGCTTTCTCACCAAGTCTCGCCCAACTACCACACATCAAAGCTGCTTCTCACTCTCTTTCCTTGTGAAGAGCCCTTCACACCCAAGTGATCAAGCAAGGAGTTCAATGTGACCAGTTTGTACAAACTGCTTTTCTTGCTTTCTATGCAAGTAATAACAATCCAGCTTATGCATCCTCATATTTGCATTGTGGCCTGTAATGGCCATAATGCAATGCCTCATGGTTTCTATGCAAATGGGAATATAGGGTTTGCTATGTCACTCTTCAAATGCATGGGCAATAGATATGTTGTGTCTTTGACAACTATGATTAATGGGTTTTCAAGGAATGCAAAATTTACTAGGCTATTCAGCTTTTTAGGAAGATGATGATCACACGGATGTCTTGGATTGCTTGGTTATGCCAAATGAGGCTACATATGTGAGTATCCCTTCTTCTTGTGCCAATCTCGACTGCAAAGCAACACTCGTTTGTTAAAGGTAGGAATATGAATATATTGTAACGAATGAGATCAACATAGTGGGAACTTCACAAGTAGATGTTTATGTGAAGACGGGTTGCCTCAATTTTTCTATGAATGTCTATAACCAAATGGATTCCATAGAGGTCTGCATTGGAATGCAACGGTCTCTTCACTAGCTTCAAATACTAGGGAGGAGGCTCTGAATAAGTTTAAAGATATAAAGGCTAAAGGGCTACGACCAAATAGTATTACCTTTGTTCTCATGGAAGATTTGTTAAAAATGGATTAGACTTGTTTAGATCAATGTAAAATTATTATGTAGTAGTACCATTATAGGTGTGTAGTTGATCTTTTGGGAAAAATGAGGTATTAGGAGGAAGCAACTGATATCATAAATTATAAGCCTTTCCAACTAGATACATCTATTTTGCTGGCTCTTAAGAGTGCTTGTAGATCTTGAAGAAGGGATAGCTCTTGTTATTCTTACATGTTATAGCTACTATACTCAGTGAGTAATGCTAATTCATTTTTTCCAACTGTGAATCATTTAACTCAATTTAAAATGTTTAAAATTATGAAGTCAAGTAAACTAATTAAGATTTTTCCTTGAATATCTAAAATATTTGTGCACATCTATGACTTATTAAATAATTAAATATGCTTCTTAATCATACATGGCGACAAAAATATTGAAATATGCTTCTTAATCTTTGACTTACTACTAATAAAAAATTTAAACTTAATTATTATTCTCATTTATAGGAGATATATCTTATATATGTTATGCCTGAGTCTTGTGTAGAGGCAAGAGGGGGCGAAAGAGTTATTGTCACACCCCTCTTTTAATTTGACATTGATTAGAGTAATAAAGCGTAGTTCAAATGGCAAGTGGAAATAACATCAAAGTATATTATACTGATATATAGTATTTGTTTGCAATACATGTCCTTATCGAATGGTATATAAATATTTACCAAACTAGTCCAAAAGTTGCCAAAAAGAGACTACATTTAACTTCCGGCATCATTTATATCTTGTGCGTATGACTCGTTTTGGGATACCGCCTTCCTGTTTGAGCTATTGGCCTCCGCTAGGTTAATTTATATAACAATAATACGAGGTGAGATTCGATTGAATCCCAGTAGTAACAACATTCTATCATGAAAAATATGATAAATAGATATGCAATGTACCACATTAGCAACATATAATCATCTTTCTAGTGTAACAAGCAATCTCAGGGCACACAACCCTGGCTCCTGCTATATGATCAACGGAAATGTGCGCATGTATTCAAGGTCAACTGTACTAAACAACCATTGAAACTCTTACTTGGTTAGTACACAATGGAATGAGCACATGTATTTAGGGTCAACCATACTAAACTACCATTGAAACCCTTATTTGTTCTGTACCATTCTATACTCATCTCATTACCTCAGCTGGGTCCTAAATGGGCCTTATGGTACTTGTGCTTTTCCCACACCCCAGCTAGGTTTAGCATATGTACTTCATAAAGGGAAAACAAAAACATATTCAATTCCACATAAAGTATGAAAGAAAATGTTACTACCTTAGATTCCCGATTTTGTGTTCCACTGTTTGTTTCGTCTTCCACTAACCTGTAATCCTAAAATTCCAAAATTCACGAAAATTGTGTCAACATTAACCCATAAATCCTTCCAATGTCTCTACATTGATAAGCCATTGCAAAAATTGAAAACTTACCAAAATGCCCTATAATACCCAGTCTGGATCCCCTTATACTCGCTCTAACTATAGTTTCTAAACATTTAGACTTCAGTTTAATCCTACAAAATTTCATGTGTAGAATCCATTTTTGACCTTAGATTGGGAAAATTCAAATATCAAATTACCATAATACCCTTGTCATACCGAATTAAGGTCTTTAAACTTATTTGTCATGTTGTGTTCGGGGGCTTTTAGAACTTGAGGGTCAACATAAACCCCCTTAATTTTCCATTCTAAATGTAATGGAATCATTAGAATTGTAAAATTCCATCTCTAACACCTATTTCTCTAGACTGGCTGAAATATACACTCATATATGCTATAATGTGATTATTCACAAATCAATCGATTAAACTCACTTCAGTTCGCTCCAAATCATTGGTGTAATCATTTAAACACCAATTACATTTAATTCAAAGGAAATTTGGGCAACATAACCCCTAAGGTTCATCATTTCTAAAATCCAAAATCAAGCCAATACAATGACAATTTCATAGTCCTAGAAGTAGTCTTAAGCTAGTAGAATCAGAGTTTCGAGAGTTACCTCTAAGTTTCCTTTCTCTCTCTCTCTATGCTGAACGTCCCTCTTCCCTTCTCCTTATGATTTTGTCTTCAATCCACCAAATTATTCAGGGGAAAGTGGGTAGGAGTGGTCCTAAGTACTGAAAACTACAAGAAATCGGTGTTTTACAGTAACTTACTTCAAGATTTTGGATCTTGGGACCTTGGTGGCTTAGCTATGTTGAACAGCTCCCTCTCATTTTTCTCTAGTTTGGGAAAAAAATATGGGTTGGAGAAGGTAGATGAAGCTTTTTTTTTAAAAAAAAAAAATCTGCCATAAAGTATACCATGTGGTGCACTCTCATTGGTCCATTTTTTCCTTTTCCTTTTTCTAATTTTTATTTGACCCTCAAAAAGCATTCTAGCTGGCCCTCTTCTTCCCATAATTATCTCTAAAATTATGGAATTTAATTTACTCTTAATCATTTTGCAATTTATTACTTCACCTTACATTTATGAAATTTCCGATTTCTGTACAAAATTTTTACCTAATTTTGAAAATTCATATCTGGTTGTAAAGACTTCCAATTAAAGTGATTCCAAATCTCATATGTCCCTTATTGAGTTTAGTTTTAGAGAAAAGTAATTTATTTTCTCAATTGGAATCATAAAAGTCCTAGTAAATTCATTTTTTAATATTGCTACATAAACTAACGAAATTCAGTGGACAAATTTCAAAACTTCATATCTCCTAACATATAAATCCAAATCTCACAAATGACACATCAAATCAAATTTTGACGTGTCTACATTTATATTGGAAAGTTTCATGATTTTTAGATGTCATTTGGTCATCCAAAATATTATTACAACTAGGCTTCCTCCACAACATTCTTTTTGGAATTTTCTCAAAATTCAATATTCATTGAATTAATTGGTACTAAGTTTCCATTTAGGAATTTTTAGGAGTTATTAGGTGAAATATGAATATTGTTTTGATAATAATAGGCATCCTAGGTTATTCTAGCATAAAACACGGCTAGAGCCCAAATCTTCCTCTATTA
>JBAGKO010196154.1:0-14445 GCA_037177275.1 Acacia concinna
AATTTATAATAATAAAATAGGTGACAATATATTGATATATTTTTAAAATTTCATAAATAAATGGGTAATATTCTTTTCTTTTCTTTTTTAATAAAAATGGGTCAACCTATTCAACTGGTCGTTTTTCCCGGTCGAACCGGCTAGTTCGATTGGTCGTTGACCAGATCAAATCGGTTAATCGGTTTCTATCCGGACCGGACCGGACCACTGGCTGGTTCCCGGTCGAACTGGCTGGTCCAGTTCGATTTTTTGTTCTTTGAATTATTTATTTATTTTTGGTACAGATGTGATTATTTATTTATATTATTGAAAATTTGGAATGGTCCCCATTTTTTAGTATCCTTAAAAAAAACATTGTTTGAGGCCCATTTTATTTGTGGGCCATTCTTTTTGCACCCCAGATAACCCATGGTGTGTTCAAACCTTGGGAGGTATTCATTTAAAAACCTGAAACTTGAGAGATATGGTATGATGCTAGGGTTTGTTTGGCAAGAGGGAAAGTAAGAGATGGAAAAAATTTTGAGTTAGTGTTTGAAAAATGAGAAGTGGATTTACAACATCTTAATAAAAATAGGATTTAAATAAAAGAGTAAACAAAAATATATGAAATTTTTTTTAAAAAAAAAACATGTTGCAAAAATTTTTCTCCCCCTCCAAATCTCTCATATCGAACAGCCCATGAGGCAAGACACCAAGCATTTTTTTCCTACAAAAGAAGCTAGGATCTTATATGTGTGTGTGTGTGTGTGTGTGTGTGTGTGTGTAAGTGTGTGTGTGCCCATGCCATGTTTTTTTCGATTACATACGGCCGAGATCTAACCTGGATTGGGTGCCATATAGGACACTAACCATACCACACGGCATAGAGGTCGTTGGTACGCCATGTTATTAAGTGCCTATTTGAAGCACCTTTCAAAAAATAATTTTTACGATTTATAAAGTAAATGTGTGAGAAGAGTTTTATCTTGATTTATGAAAAATAGCTTCTGAAACCACAAATTGAAGGTTACGCAAACACACAGTAAGACCCAATCTAGGTGGGTGAGTCAAACCAATGAACCGATGAGCCAGCCACTTAATTGATTCGCCAGTTCAATTAAGAGTTTTGAACATGTTAATTAGGTTGAATTTTATTTTATATTTCTTTTTGGTTGAGACAAAAACGGCAACATTTTAAATTATTTAAGAAATAGCAATACATGGTCCTTGTACCATTTTTTTCCTTACACATATTGCCTTTTTTTTTTTTAATTACAAACAGCAAGCTCATGATGAGCTTAAACTAGTTACTACCCTATCCATCTTAAGGGTGAGATTACTCCACAAGGGGGCTATCCACTATATAGCTTTCCATACATGAAGTTGATATCTCCCTTAACAACCTTGTATGTGGCAAGGGAGGCTCAAGACACGTATTGTCTTTGTGGTAACTATGTTTTATTATAAGCACGTTTGGTTCAACTCCTTCGTTTGCTTGAAATGGTAATAATGATTACATTACTAACAAAAGAGTGTTTAGTTTTTTTTAACGTAGTAATAGAATATACCATGGTAACAATGATTACCAAAATAATTGGTAAACTTTCTTCATACCTCTCCCTATGAACCCTCATTACCATCATGTGGTTCAAAAAGTCTCATTTACCTTTTAGTTTCATTTGTCTCTGTTTCAATTGTTTCATGTCATCTGTCATACCACACTGTAATTGCCGCCGCCACTACCTTCTCCTTTTCCACCATGGATGTCAATGCCGTCACTTCCTCCTTCCCTTACCTCCATCGCCATCACTACTTCCTCCCTCCTCATCCACCTCCATCGTTTATACTCTTGCCGCTACCACTTTCATTACCGTCGTCATTGCCATTACCTCTTCCTCCACCGCCTTCTCCATTACCCTACCCCCCGCTACCACTACAACCTTCTCCTCCTCTTTTACCCCTGTAACCATTACCTTCACTGTTGCCATGACCACTACCACTACCTCTACCTCTTTTGTCTTCACCTAAATTTCTCCTCCTCCACCTCCATTGTTGCCCTTATTACCTAGTCCTCCTCCATCACCATTGTCGCCGCCGCCGCCACCTACTCCTTCTCCACATTTATCGCTGTCACCTTCACTATTACCGCCACTACCTTTTTCTCTGCCATTGTCATTGCCATCACCTCCACCATTCCTGCCACTACCTTTTCCTCCACCACCACCCTTGTTGTCACCTTTATCGTTTTAGCCCCACCACTACATCTTCCTTCTCTATCATTGCCGTCACCGCCACTACCTCCTCTATCACCATTGCCACCACCCTTCTTGTTAACTACCTCCGATGCCATCTTCACCACTCTTCATTAATTGCCAACATTGCAACCTTCTCCTTCACACACCCCTTGCGCGGCCGCCGCCTCCACCTCAACCATTGTCGTTATAGCCATTACCTTCTCCTCTTCCACCATCATCGTCACGACCCCTTACCGCCACTGCCTTCTTCGTCCTTCACCAATGTCATTATCACTATCACCGTACAATAACTCTTAACTTTTTTTCTACAAATATTATATTAAGGGTAAAATATACCATGTATGATATATTAATTTTAAATAATTATATAAAAATAAGTCATTCCAACTTACTTAAAAATCTAACCAAACACTTGCCATATAATAAGTATTGTAGTGCCCTGTAATGTGTAATGAGTTTAAACAAAACTAGCCCAAAATTATGCGTGGTTTATATATATGAATGTTCAAAGCACCTGCAAACTAATACTATTATATGTAAAAGTTATTCTAATTAGGACTTGTTTGATCAATAATTGACCCCTAATTTGAATTATTGACTCCTACCACTACATTAATCAGTTTGGGTTTTTTTTATTATATTTATATATATACATTCATAATAAGCTTTTATAATTTTATACATGTTAATTCCTACTTTAAAGATGAGGCAAAAAAAATTCCTACTTTAAAGGATTGAGGTAGTATTGATTAATGCCATTTTATGCAACCAAAAAAAAAACAAAAGTATTTCAATTAGGACCTGGTCTTGAATTGATCCCCATTTAAATTATTGACTTTTAATGGTTTTTTTTTATATGAGACATGAAAAAGTAGAATTGGGAAAATGGGCCAACCCACCCGCACCATCCCGCGGGCCTAATGATGCGGGCTCTGTGGGTTGGGATTTCCCCAACCCTAACCTGTAGTACAGGTTTGCAAAGTGGCTAGCATTCTTTTCAAAAAAAAATAAATAAATAAAACTTTTTTTAATATGATTAAAAGTCTAAACCTTATATATATTAGTTATCAAGTTTGTTTTTCTAGTATCAACCATTCTACTTATAAAGATTTAAAAAATAATTCACAGTTCAAGAGATAAATTTATTAAATTTATCAAAATTTACAAACAAAACATTAAATCATCTTCAAGTAATCAATATATGATAATATAGTATTAAAGAAGAGGGAGATTGAGAATTTTTTCTCTTTAAAATTATAAGATATCAAGGTGGAAGTACAAGATTTATAGGGTTTATAATATAAATATTTTTTTACAAAATATATATATGTGGGCCAACCCGCGACGGCGTGGGCCGCACAGGTTGGGAAAACCCCAACCCTAACCCTGTCCCAACCTACGGGTTAGACCCATTTTACCAACTCTATGAAAAAGTGTTTTTTTTTTGCTAGAAAAAACAGTGTTGGGTTTTTATCACTGATATACAAGCATGATGGTAGTTGTGTTGATTTCAAGAATACACATTGATATTAGGTGTGTTTGTTTTCATGACTAGGAAGGATTGAGGGCCCAAATCGTGATTGTCAAAACGTGGACCATATACATATGTTTGGAGGAACAGTGACATGTATTGTAATTATCATTGAAATGTGGGTAAAATGAGAAGCACCTAAAATCATGCTTTTCATCTGATTGTAATGCCACAATTGCGTTTTGTCTTTTTTCTTTTTATTTTCTGTTATTTTTTATTCCTTGTAGTTCTAATTGTAAAATTCAGTTAATTTTTAGAGAGATTAAGGAAGTGAAAAGAGTCAATTATATCTTATAATTAAGACTATAGGTAGTATAAATATTATACTATATTTACATGTAATAAGATTCTATCTTATCCTAATTATAAGACCCAGTTGATTTTTTTTGGAGAGATTAAGGAAGCCAAAAGAGTCAACTATGTCTTATAATGAGAACGGAAAGTAATATAGATATCACACTATATTTACATGTAATAAGATTCCCTCCGGTCATAATTATAAAATTTAGTTGGTTTTTTTTTTGGAGAGATTAAGGAAGCCAAAAGAGTCAACTATGTATTATAATTAGGAGCGGAGGTAGTATAAATATCACAATATATTTAGATATGTGTGTAATCTATATAATATGATTTAAATCATTTTCAGTCATTTTCTATCTTTTTCGTTAATTTCGTTAATTTCAGTCATTTTCTATCAATAGTTATTTTTACAAAATTTTAATCAAACACGTTTTATTTTTGTATAAGTAATTTATAAGTAACTTCTTCAATCTTTATTCCAAACACAAATTAAATTACCTAATCTTACTTTTACTCAAACTTGCTTTTATAAAAGTACTGATTGCAATATTTAATTCAAACGCACATCTTATATATAAGGTAGAGATAGAAAATGTTTTGTCCTATTATAAATTATTTCATTAAAATTTTGATACGAATGTATAATTTTATCTTTAATTTATTAGTGTATTGATTTTATTTTCATTTGGTATTATATATATATTAAATACATAAATAGCGTTATAATTAAAAAAAATTAAATTTTATAGTAAGGTTAATAAAATTATTTTTTAAAAATTTGTATAAAAATATTAAAAATGTCTTATGTATAAAATCACAGTAACAACAGTTTGTTAGAGTAACGCAGGATTTATAATCCTATTCTTGGTAGTCTGTTGCTATAACTCCTTTTGTTTCCTGTTTTATTTGAATTCAGTAGGTAGAAGGTAATAAATCACAGGCAGGCAACCACAAAAAAAATAAATAAATAAATAAAGAAGGTAATAAATCGCAGATCCGCCGACAAGATATTACTTTCCCGGAAATGTCCTCAAAAGCCAAAACTCCAAACTAAAATTACATTTTTGTTGATCCTTTTTTGGGTAAAGATTCTGCCTCTTATTCTTTTCCTCTTTCTGTAATTAAATCTCCTCAAATTTGAATTGTCCCACGTCTCTTTAAAGTAAAGGGAATATTTTCTAAAACAAATATACATATTGAAAATTAATTATTTATTGTATATGATGATATAAATTATAAACGAAAATTCAATACTATTCATTAAATGATTTATTTTGCTATTTTTTCCCGTTTTAAAAAAAAGCCAGCGGTAACATTACTATTGTCGAAAAAAGAACTTTGGGCTTTTGTCCACGGTCTAGAACCTAACAATTGGCCCAAAAGAGGAAAAGAAAGCACCGATGCTCTCCAAGCGCCATGCCGGCGCGTGGAAACCGTAACAACCCATTTCCCCACCGAAAGGGAAGGTGTTTCTCACGCGCAATGCCTCCGACTACGAGACCACTTCAAATTTTCGCAAACGAAAATCCCCGCCATTAAAGCTTGCACTCCTTTAATTCGTCGGTCATTTACACGTTCTAGACTTCTCTCGTTCCCATTGGTGCGTGCAGTCCACATGCCGTATACTCGACTGAGTTTACACCCTTAATTCGTGGTGCCGTGGCACTTCCCGGGCGCGACTTTGAGGGCAACCCCAAACGCTTCGTCTGGTCCATGGTTCCACACGAACCCACCGTTGCCGTACACCTGGTGTTTGATAAAACCATCTCCGTCGACAGAGCGAGAGAGGAGACGACGAAGAGTTCTAGAGAGAGAGAGTGCGTGTAGCGAAGGCGAGAGTGCAAGATCTGATTGTAACCAAGGTAACAAGCTCGAAACCCTACTGCATATTTTGAAGCCCTAAACTTGCCTCTGCTTCACCGTGTTTCTTCCTCCCTTCACGCGTAGGCTTCGTCTGTGGAGGCGAAAGTCGGTGTATTTGGATTTCGTCGTTGAAGGGCCTGCGTGAGCCCTAGAAATTCGAGTTGCTGGGAGAAAGGCCTAGAAATTTAGGTTTTCTTGCCTTTTTCCCTTTTAGGGCCCATAAAACCCTAGTCTTGGTTTCTTAGTTGGGATTTGATATAGGTATTGGTAAGTCGAGGGTGAAGAGAAGAATTAGGGTTTTGGATGTATGGCGTCGGGGCCTATAGTGGGAGGAGACGATGGAGCTAAAGAGAAGCAAAGATATTCGGGGAACAAGGTGTACACGAGGAAGGCATATAAAGGCCCTAAGAACAAAGGTAATGCCTTGACCGCCGTTGTTACCAACGCTGCTCCGACCTTGACAACTGCTAACAAAGATGACAACAATAGCATAGTCAAGAATGATTGCGTTGCAGAGACTGGGAAGGATGAGAACAACGAGTCGGCTAAGCAACCGTCAAAGAATACGTCCCAGCCCATATTGCCTGCGGATGGAAATTCCGCTAATCCCCAACCAAATTCGAGACCGGATGTGGTTTTAGATGACTCGTGCACCTTAAGCCGTCAGCAGAATGAACCTTCAAGCCCCCATCATCAGCAGGACGAGCCTCCAAGTTGCAATCGACAGGAGGAGGCTACTCCCAGTGCTCGGGAGTTGCCTTCAGGAAATGGTGCCGTAAAGCCAGGATTGGATAATCGAATTAAGATAAACTTGTCTTCAAAATCAAAACAAGACACATTGGAGCTCAAGAGGAAGCTTGAAAATGAGCTTGATACAGTGAGAAGTTTGGTCAGGAAAATTGAAGTGCAACTGGGGCAGATTGGTGAGTATGGCAAGTCAAATCCGCTGGTGAGTGATAGGATTGATAACGGCCTCGTGGCTAGGCGTGTTCAGTCTGAGGTGGCATCTGCTGTTCCCCGAGAATCTATCAGGCCTTTGCACAAGTTAAATTTATCAGTGCTTGAGAACAGTCATGGAGCCGGTGGAACTGTTGAGAAGGAGAAGAGAACACCGAAGGCAAACCAGTTATATAGGAATTCAGAGTTCTTGCTTGGGAAGGATAAATTCCCTCCTGCGGAGAGTAATAAGAAGTCAAAATCGAATGGAAAGAAGCAGGGTGGGGGAGAAACAGGACATGGTTTTGGGATGGGATCAAAATATTTGAAAAGCTGTAGTTCCTTGCTTGAGAAGTTGATGAAACACAAACATGGTTGGGTGTTTAATGCTCCTGTTGACGTTGAGGGGCTTGGATTGCATGATTATTTTACCATAATCGCTCATCCAATGGACTTAGGTACTGTGAAAACTAGGCTTAACAAGAACTGGTACAAATCACCCAAGGAATTTGCGGAGGATGTGAGACTTACATTTTACAATGCAATGAAATATAACCCACCTGGGCAAGATGTTCATGTAATGGCAGACCTGCTATCAAAGATATTTGAGGAGAGATGGGCTAGAATAGAATTGGATTACAATCGGGAAATGAGATATGCATTTGATTATGGGACCACTCTTCCTGCATCCTCACCCTTGTCTAGAAAGGCTACTGCATTCCATCCACCACCTCTTGATATGAGAAGGATTTTGGATAGATCAGAATCAATGATGCAAACTCCAAAGTCAGTGCGCATTACTCCAACAAGTAGAACCCCCGTTCCAAAGAAGCCAAAGGCTAAGGATCTTTATAAAAGAGACATGACCTATGAGGAAAAGCAAAAGCTTAGCACGAGCCTCCAGAGTCTACCTCCAGAGAAGTTAGATACCATTGTACAGATCATCAAGAAAAGAAATTCAGCTCTTTCTCAACATGACGATGAGATTGAAGTGGACATCGATAGTGTTGATGCTGAGACACTTTGGGAGCTAGATAGATTTGTGACCAATTACAAGAAAAGTTTGAGCAAGAACAAGAGGAAGGCTGAACTTGCTATTCGAAGGGCAGAATCTGCAAAGAATGCCCCACAAAAGGTACAGCTTGAATTCTGACATTTAATTTTGATCCTTTTTTGAAACTTTTTTTCTATGATTTATGAATTCTGAATGCAGTTATTTAATTTTTTGTGAGTCCAGGCATCTGATAAGGTGGAGGTTCCAACTGAAAATTTAGCAGGTAGTCTTAGCTAAATTTGTGGTGTTTAAACTATTGTTTTCTTGAACTAATTTATAATCAATTGATTGAAACATGTTTTTAGGAGCAGATGAACTGAATGTACCCTCATCATTGCCTGCGCCTGGGGATAAACCACTGGACAATGGTAGTCGGTCAAGTAGTTCTAGCAGCTCAAGCAGTGATTCTGGATCCTCTTCGACTGGTACGTTAATTTGTAATCTGAATAACATATCTCAATTATCTATGTATGCATAAACTCTTGTATGCCTATTTCTTGTTTCTATCTTTCTCATTGGTAGGGCTTTTTGCAGATTCTGATTCTGAAAGCTCCTCAGCATCCGGATCTGATGCAGGATCACAAGGAACCTGAATACATTCTGTCGGGTATGATGTCTGCAATCAAATTCCCCGCTTTCAGCTTGCTCTGTTTCTGTCTATTTTCCTTTTTCTATGCTTTTAAATCATAGTTGGGAGTATGATTGTGTATGGTTTTGAATCTAAATTTTCTCTCTTCAGTACGAGTCATGCTTGAGTTGCATGAAAGTTAGTAGCGGCTGCTTGATGATGTGTGGGATGATTGAGTTCATTCCCGTCACTCTTGCCTTGTAAATTGATATTTATATTTACACTAATGTTACTTGTATTAATGAACTTAGGTGTTTGGGTCCAAATTGAAATTCTGCTAAGGCTATATCTGGAAATTGAAAGTGTTAGTGAACGGGTTAGAAGAATGTAAATAGAAGAGTTGTCTCATCATGAATTGAGACACACAAGGGGAAAGGGAAAAGTTGCAACCTTAAATTTCCAATGTCTATTAAAGGAGCTATTACAAATGGCGCACCCAATATGTCTTCAGCACTGTGGCATTGTGTTGGGTGGCACAACTTTTGTAAGTTTTGACACGAAGTTTTGTCAAATGGTTTCTGTTTAAATGAAACTGGCCGTGGCCTTCAATATGATTTGTGTGTACTGAGGATGGATAAATGGTTGTCACGCTAATGCACTTACATAAGCCTGTATGTATCTGTACTGCATTTTTTATGTTAATGCTGGTATCTAGTTCTAGTTTGATCCCCCCCCCCCCAAACCAAACAACCAAAAAAAAAAAAAACCCGACAAAAGAAGGGGAAAGAAATACTGCCTTTCGTTATGCCTCGCCTCTCATTCATAATATGCTTTATAACGGTTCAACTTCCTCATTACCATGTCTTTTAAGCAAGTCCCTTGATATTTATTAGCTTTTGGAAGAATGTTGCCCAATATAATCTTTGCCTGGAACAACCCATAAACATATACCTGTGCTCATTTATCAAATTGATTGACCGACTTGACTATCTGAAGATTTTGTGATTAAGAGATATGAGCTGTGCTAACCCATATTCTAACCTTTTATTTTCATTTCTTGTGGCAGTTCTTTGGTATTTAGATTTAGAGTTAGATAGAGGGTGAGATGCTTGCCAAATTGATGATCTGAAGCCGAAGCTTCCATACCATGGCTCTAAATTTTACAGCTGATGTATAGAGGAGCCTTCTCAAGGCCAACAGTGATCCTACCAATGCAGTATGGGATCTTTTTCTTGCTATTTGTTGGAACTCTTGCATCTTGCTACTCGTGGCCTTATTTGTCATGACACAAAATTTGTATAATATTTAGTGGAATGCTGTCTTTATTAGATAGACATCAGATAATCTTACCTAGCATGTGTCCTTTGCTAACTGCTGCTACTCATTAAGTTCTACTAGTGACTTATTTTTTTCTTTTTTCTTTTTGGTTTTGTGGTGGCAGATTCAGGATTCTTGGTGTTATACAAATGTATTCTGTAATTCCAAGTTCTGTTCTTGAAGTAATTAATGGTTCACATGAAATCTCATTCCATATGGTGTTCCTGAGTCTGGCATTGGGTTGGTTAGAGTATCATTAGAGAGCTATTATTAATTGGTTTTTACATTTAAGTCAGTTTAATCTCGGGTTTTGCGCGAAGGTTTTGGAAGATTTGTTCATGAGCAATTCGGCAGTTGTTACAAGATTGTAATTAATCTTGTATTGTTTAGGGATTTTAGGATAGGAGAAAAGGGAAATTAGGAATAGAGAAGTAGAGTTAGAGGGGACAAAGGGAAGAATGCAGAAACAGAGGGGAAAGAGAAACAGAACCGAGAAAACAGAGACAACAGAACTGGAAATGCAAAACTCATTCATTCATTATTGATCATCTTACAATAGGGGACTTTAGTCCAATTTATAATACATGTGTTTATGCTTTCCTTGCCTTGCCGCACACACTTACACCATTGGACTAATTGGGCCTAATGTCATTCAATTGGGCCTAATCATTTATTAAGGCCTAATCCCTTCAATTAATGTACTAGCCTAATCTAACTTAGGGAAACAATTACATCTCTCTTGGCTAGTGCTACTCCATGATAGCTATACCACTCTAGATTACATTGCTCTTCCCTAATTTAAATTAAACTAATACCAAATTAGTATTCTAGGGATTCATACTATGTTTACATAACAATACCCTCCCCTATTTAACATCCTTGTCCTCAAGGATTTTCAACAACAAAAGTAGGAAATTGCTGTTGCAAATGATATAAAGGAGTCCACGATGCTTCTTCTTCCGGTAGACCCTTCCATTGGACTAAGACTTCTGTGATCATCTTCTTTCGATGTTTCTTCATCCTTTTATTTATAATCCGTTCTGGCTCTTTAGAAGGAGGCAATTCTGGAAATTCTGTCGGTGGATGGCGAGGCTTAACCGTAGGATCCGGACATAGCTTTAGGAGGGATACATGGAATGTGGGGTGTATCCGTGAGTCCGGTGGCAGCTCCAATCTATAGGCTACTGCCCCTACCTTCTCAATCACCTGGTAGGGACCATAGAACCGTGGTGCGAGCTTCTGGGAAACCCTTGTTGCTGTAGAGATCTGTCTATAAGGTTTAAGCTTCAAAAATACCCATTGGCCCACCTGAAATTCTCTATCGGTCCTATGCGAATCAGCCCGCTGCTTCATAATGTTTGCTGCCCGATGCAAATGGTGCTTCAACAGGGCTAGAACTTCTTCTCGTGCTGCAAAACTCCTATCTACATGCTCCAAAACAGAATTATGTGGTAAATAAGGAGTATGAATAGGAGGAAGCTGCCCATACAATAGCTCATAGGGTGTGGCCTTAGTTGAGGTGTGATAAGATGTATTGTACCACCATTCAGCTTGAGAAAGCCACTTAGCCCACTCTTTAGGCTTTTCCCAACACATGCACCTCAAATACGTTTCCAAACACCTATTTAGCACTTCCGATTGGCCATCCGTTTGAGGATGATAAGCCGTAGAAAGTTTTTGGTCAATGCCCAATACTCTTAGAAACTCCTTCCAAAAATTACTAACAAAGAGAGAGTCTCGATCACTAATAATCTCAGCCGGTGCACCATGAAGTTTATAGACATAATCCATAAAATGATGTGCCAAGGTAGAGGCTGAAAATGGATGAGCAAGTGGGATAAAGTGGGCATACTTACTCATACGATCAATAATCACCCAAATCGTGTCCTTACCATGTGACTTAGGTAGGCCCTCAATAAAATCCATAGTGATAGACTCCCAAATTCGACTAGGAATAGGAAGAGGCTGTAGCAAACCGGGTGATGCTAGAGTCTCATATTTGCATCTGGCACATGTGTCACAAGCCTTCACATAGGTAGTCACATCCTCAAATAGTTTACGCCACCAAAAGAGAGATTTGACCCTTTGATAAGTTGCTTGAATACCAGAGTGCCCTCCTTGTGAGCTAGAGTGCAACCAATCGAGAATTTTCTTTTTAAGAGTAGGATCATTTCCAATCACCAATTTGCCTTTTCTTCGTAATAGGTCCTCGCTCCAAGTGAAGTAGCTAATAGCTCCATCATTTGCTTGGACTTTAGGAAGTAATTCTTGCAAATAGGCATCTTGTTCCCAACTTTGTTTAATATGCTGCAACAATTCAGGCGAAGAAGTGTCTAGGACAATTTGCATTAGCTGGGATTTGGGCATTCTAGAAAGTGCATCAGCTACTGAATTGTCCTTACCCTTTTTATATTGTATCTCATAGTCAAAACCAGCAAGCTTAGCAACCCATAACATCTGAAAAGAGGTATTTAGCTGCTGGCCGAGAAGATATTTAAGGCTTTGCTGATCCGTACGTATGATAAACCGTTGTCTCTCCAAGTATTGATGCCAATGTAGCACCGCTAGGACAATCGCCATCAATTCTTTCTCATAAACTGATAATTGCTGATGTTTAGGAGATAATCCCTTGCTGAAATACGCTAGAGGCCTTCCTTCTTGCATAAGGACAACCCTAATACCGCTCCTACATGCATCAGCCTCCACAATAAATTGCTTGGTAAAATCAAGTAGAGAAAGAACAGGTGCTGAAGTGAGAGCTGATTTGAGTTCATTAAAAGCGTTGGTGGCTGTTTGAGTCCATAAGAAGCCATTCTTTTTCAAAAGAGATGTAAAAGGGCGAGCTATGGTTCCAAAATTTCTGATGATGTGTCCCAAGTTCTCAATTGTTTAATAGTAGTGAGGAGAGGCCATTCAGCTATAGATTGGATCTTCTTGGGGTTAGTAGAAACAGTTCCAGCACCGATGATGTGTATCAAGTACTCCACATGAGGTGTTGCAAAGCTACACTTAGATTGCTTGACAAAGAATTGGTTGTCTTTCAAAATTTGCAACACTTGGCTCAAATGTTTAGCATGATCTATAAGAGAGGAGCTATAAATCAGAATATCATCGAAAATACCAAAACAAATTTTCATAAATGAGAACGAAAGAGATCATTCACAGCTCCCAAAAATGTTGCCAGTGCATTGGTCAAGCCAAATGGCCTAACCAACCACCCATAGTACTCGGAATGTGATTTAAATGTTGTCTTGTGTATGTCTTCCAGTTCCGTTCTTATTTGGTGGTATTCTTCATGTAGATCAAGCTTAGTGAACCATCTAGTAGCCCCTAGCTCTTCAAAGAGCTCTTCAACAAGTGGAATGGGATATTGATTCTTTATGGTGGCCTTATTCAACTCATGAAAATCGATGCACATCCTCCAAGTAATGTCCTTCTTCTTTACTAAGACAATAGGTGCAAAAAAAGGAGATGAACCCGGTTGAATAATGCTAGCTTGTAGTAATTCATTGATCAATTTTTCAATAGTATCCCTTTAAGTTGCTAGATAGCGATAAGCTCTGAAACTAATAGGATTGGTGCCTTCCTTCCTTCGATACCATGTGATGATTATGACCTTCCCTAAAAGGAGGAAGAGACTTAGGCTCATTGAAAACATATGAAAATGTGCTCAAAACTTATTCCACTTCTATTAGAACATTCAAATTACAATCAATTAGTGAGAAACAAAAGGGATTATGGCTATTTTTCTTAACCATTTGAAGTAGGTAGAGCTGATCTTGATTAGGGGAAGAAAGCACAGCCTTATTTGGATGAGTAATCCGCCATGAATTAGGGGGCAGCTTGTAACTTCTGCAACTTCCCATCATACCAAAAATACATTGTTAAAGAATCATAATCCCAAAATGCATTCCTAATATGTTTCAACTAGCAAAGTCCCAGTATCATATCATAAGTATTATGGTCTATAATTTGAAAATCAAAAGTGAATTCAAGGCCCTACATTTTCCATTTAACTCCCTTCCACAAACCATAAACTTTTAATTTCAGACCACCAGCAACTTCAACTGAAGAAGAGACTGTTATCTTCCTTCCAACCTAATTTTCACACTAGTTGCAGATCCAATGAATCATGTGTGCTGCCATTGTCAATCAGAACCTGAATTGGCTTTTTTCCAACATAACCCTGTATTCTCATAGAAGAAATATTGTCAACACCATTAATAGCATATAGTGAAATTAAATGTTGTTCTTCCTCTATTTCTTCACTATCAAGAATTTCTTCCGGCAATTCTGGAGCATTCAGGTATGATTCTACGTAATGCAATTGATACTTCTGTCTTTGGGTGCATTTATGCTCACGAGAGAAGTGTGTAAGAGCAAGCTTCACACCCAAGAGGGGATGAATTGGGTGTTATAAAATTTTCTTCAAAACACGAGACACAAGCAAGTATACTGGTTCGGTCAAAACTCACAACCTACATCCAGTCTCAGTTTACAGTAAGTTCCACTAGTCCCCAAGATTTCAATGGCCTCTTGGCGCCACAGTACATACTCGATTGACACTTTAAGAGATCACTCCCCCTTACAAGATACAATCCAAGTCCCCACTCAAAGTATCCCAACTTTGAGCTACTCACAA
>JBAGKO010196224.1:0-14440 GCA_037177275.1 Acacia concinna
ATGAATTATGTTATGTGACTTAATTGTATTATGTAATTTAGCATGATACTAGACCGTATGTTAAGTTATGTTTTATTCTGATGGATAGTATGTATGAGTTGGGTTTTCGTACATAAAGTTATCAAGTTAAGAATAAAACAGGAAGAAACTCTTTTACCAAAAGTGATAGAAGCATGGAACTGTTGTTCCTTGAAAAACCTTAAAAGGACTTTTTAGTAGAACTTGGGAAACGTTATCTCAATATTTGTACGTTTAGTTATGAATTACTAACGTATGACCATAAATATGTTTGGAAATGATTGGTACCATCGGAAACAAAAATTTCAGTTTTCTACGTTATCCGTGTTATAGCACAACTCTAATAGACATTAAATGACCTAAAGATGGTTCATATGTAAGGTGTGACAAGGTGTCCCTATATTTGAACTAGGTACCCCTTAATTGTCATATAATGATTGTTTTTTTTTTTGAATTAGGGATGCCATAAGTCCTAATAAGAGACTTAAGGTGTCCCTGTGTTTGAAACATAGGCATCCCTTAAGTGTCCTATAACGGCTATTTTTTGTCAAAGGAAGCTAAAAGTTTTTTTTTTCAAAAAAACATTCTGCTCTATATTGTTCATTGCCCAATGACTCAATTTATATAGAAATATCATCCTCATAAACCAAATAAAAGATATCCAACCAAGTAGTACAGAAACATGCAGCATTAGCTAATCAAAGTGTTAGCACTACTCTATACAATAATCAGCACAAGAAGTTTCCAAAACTTGCCCTAATGATTACTATCAGAAATGAACTTTACTCATTATCCATGTGTCCAAGAAGATGCCTAACTAAAAGGTCTTGGATCATGTCAATGTCATAGGCAAGGAAGGCTTCGTCAATAAAAAAACTACAAATTGAAAAATAAGCTAATTAAGATTAAGTAATCAAGTAAATGAAAAAAAACAATTCACATACCAAACATGTTATGATTTGAGAATGAATAAGTGATTACCTTTTTAAAATTTGTAGTAACTCCACTTTGAATGATACTATACATATAAAGCAGAATGAAATATCTGCAATCAATTCCCCCTTTTGGTTAAGAGTAATATAAAACAAAAGGAAATCATAAAAATTAATAATTTTGTATCTAAAACCAATTGTCGAATAAATCCACTTTGTAGTAATATTTTTCCTTTGCGTGTCCCGCCCATAATTCTTTATGTCTTCAGTGCACTAATCATCAAAATTGAAATCAAAAGACATTCAAACAATTTATTTAAGTCAATACTTATTGATGAACAAACAATAAAACTTACATGTTAAATTTGGTTTTTATCTCTCTATTTGGCATTTTTCCTAAGGAATCAAACCAATAGACTACAATGATTATGGGGGAACAACATAGACTAACATGATAATCCTTAACAAACTAAATATGTTTTAAATAGACAATATTGAAATATTTACTCTTCAACAATTGGTGTTAAATAATAAGGCAATTTGTTCTCTCCTAATGTGTAGCCTATGTAGTTCATCCTAAGTTCCAACTTATTATGTTGCTTTTCCATGTTCGCTGGACATGAGAAGCCATATAACTCATTTCTTCCCAATATGTTGTGGAAGAACCTAGTATATAATTAAGGTGACAAAAAAATAAGTGAATATATAAAACCTAAAAAATAATGCATTAATTGAAGTTAGGAATGAATAAAAAACTTACATGATTGCAAATTTAACTTGTGATACGTTTATCTCATATAAATTTAAGAACTCCCTTATATTCTTCTTGTCAATTGTGAATGGATACATCATTCTATCACCCACAATCCCAAGAGTCATCTCTAAGTCAATCTTGCTAATTGTTTTTTTAGAGATGTTGTAGTCTTGGCAAGAAGGTATATTTCTCCCCACCTTGTTAGTCCTATTAAAACATAAAATACATATTGCAAGTAGGATGTCCACAAAAAGTCAAGTAAAAGTAAGGTGTTTCCTATGGTTAAAAGTGTCGTTGTTGTGGTAATAAGATTTTTTGGCCAAATGATAAAATATTCTATCACTTGATCAAGTGTGATAACCTCTATATCAGGGATACGGACGACTGCAACTTCCTCCCCCTCTTGAACATAAGTCATAGTAACCCTACCTAACTCATTCTGAAATTTGCATATGATGGTGGGTGTTAGCTTTTGTGTGTAAGAGAGCATTAGCAACAACTCACAACCCTGGGATGTCCAAATATAAAGTGCAAGGATGTCTACCCGATGGAGTGGGAGAAGGGTCAACAATTAGTGTCTATAGTGGGTTATAACTTCCTTTAGTGCTAGGGAAGCCTAGGGATTCTTGGGTTCTATGTTCCTAATTTTCATTTTCAGATTCAATCAGAGGCCAGAACTCACCATGTAGCTCCTACAACATCTCTTCTCTAAGTGATAAAAAAGTTTAGTTTTGAGCTCTTCTCAAACTTCCCCTTAGACTAATTGATGAATTTCATCTCTGAGAGATTGACAAACTTCATCTTAGAGGTATGGACTGACTTCCTCTTAGAGGAATTGACTAACTGCCTCACAAATCTTAGCAAAAGCTACCTACTGTGTTTAGCCTATCCCATATATGTAGCTTGTCCAAAAACTTTTAAGACCCAAGTCCCCTTTGTCTCCCCTCACACGACTAGGGTGATCATACTTCCAATTTTTGTTACTAATATGTCCATCTGACCACTCTAAGTGAAGGAACCATGTGTAGTTTGCTCTTTAAGTTCATCCTGCATCATCATATTTTTCATAGATAAGGATATCAATCACACATACTATGATATTTATAGCACAAATCCATGATTGAAGAACAAGAAAGAAGTTTTTTTGTCGCAACCAAAAACACAGGCAAAAATCTTGGCTACAGCTAGAGAACATGTTAGAAATTTTTTGGCCACAATAAAAACCATAGGCAAAGATATTGGCTGTAGCCAACGTGACTTCATGAAGCTACACATGTTTACAATAAATGGATATTCTTCCAAACAAGGATATCAATCACAAGCACTGTGAATTTACATGTGTAATGTGTCCAATCCAACTGCTAGTATGATTACATGTGTGCAATAGGGTTAAAGAAGTAACAAGCAAGAAATATATATCAAACATATGGACTTACAGATCTTAATAGGGAGAAATACTCACAATCCTTGCAGTAACCTTAGCAAGAATTAGATTCACAAATCTTGTGAAACTTTTTTCTTAAATCACTATTAATATCTTGTTTTGCTTATTGGCTATCTGCTTGTCATTCTTCCTTATATACTTGTTCTTCAAACACTTTTTTTGTTCATCTAGGTATGACTGAACTTCTTTTATATTATTCAAGATATGCAAGTGTGCCTGCAATGCCTCTTGACAAAGCATACTCTTTACTTTGAGACATCGTGTTCTCTTATTTCTCCCCTTTTCATGCCAAGACCATGCCTTCACCCTTGAAAGATAATATTTACAAAATTTAATACCTTATTCAACTACATATCTTTCAACAATTGAGGCTTTAGGTCGATAAGGCTTTTTTAATACCCCTTTAAGATCTTCATGTATCACTTGAAAAGGTACATACACCTTAGCTAAATTAAAATATAGAGTCTTACCTCCCTTACCAAATGAACTAGCAAATACACCATTATATCAAAAAATATAGGAGGAAATTGAATTTCTAGCTAGGACAAAATAATATAACCCTCATTTTCCAATCATTCAAATTTTTTGTGTCAATAACTTTGCTACAAATATCATTAAAGAAAACACATAATATTATTTTGGTGGTTTGCAAATTGCATGTCATCTTTCATAAAGCCTCTAATAGACACTAGTAATAATTGTTGCATCAACACCTAATAATCATGGGATTTCATTCCCATTAACTTCAAATTATCTATTAATACAAGCCTTCTCACATTAAAGACTACTCATGTGGCACCTTAATGTCATGCAAATACCTACAAAAACTCTTTTTCTCAGCTATTAACAGTACATGCCTTACTAGCTCCAGGTACACCCTGTTACCATAATCTCTTAGTTTTGGATGTAACTATTCTCTTATTCCCCATTTCAACCAATTTTTGTCTAGCACTAATTCCATCCTTAGTCTTCCCTGGTATGTGCAAAAGTGTGCGAACAAGGTTATAAAAACATTTTTCTCCACATGCATCACACAATACTACAACTCAATAAGAATGCGCCAATACAGAATATCAAATAAAAATTGACCTCTTCTTCTATGTGTTTTTCTTACCCATTGGCTTCTTACTCTTATAGAAGATGACATTGATACAATCGACCTGAGTATAAACTTCCTCTTTGGTTAATTCCTGTGAAGCCATTCCATTCTATGGTAAGCCATTAAATATCTTTCTTAACCTATGATATGGGTGGAACTAGTGAAGAAATCTCGTGTTACCAAGGTAGACCATTTTTCTTTTGTGTATAAGTTGATGGGTGTATGTGCCCGTTTCTCACATATCAAACATGCTTTGTGCCCCTTGACATTATATCCCAACAAGTTTTTGTATGCAAGAAATTCATTTACTGAGGTGAAATTAATGCTCAAATCTAAAACACTATATGCATTAAACACATCTATGCCTTACTCCCACAACTTCTTTAAGTTCTCAATTAAAAGTGCCAAGTAGACATCAATATCATTTTTTGGTTGTTTTGGTCTAGAAATCATCATGGAAAGCATCATATACTTGTATTGCATACATAACAAGGGAGGTAAGTTGTATATGACCAAGAGAACCATCCATGCCCTGTGAATGCTAATAAGAGTTATGTATGGATTGGTTCCATCTTTACAAGGGCCAAGTGGAAGGATTCTTGACTTGCTACTATAACATCCTGATATTTTGTGAGACCTATATAAAGTATTCAGGACAAACCAAGGGCCCTAGTCTGTAGAGGACTAAGAGATCTCACAACAATTGAAGAAAAATTTGGGGAAGGACCTATGTGCAAATAGGAAAAATTCTATAAAGTTTTAGGTTAAAATGCGATCAGGTTTGAGAACCTAAAAAATTCCCATAAATTTCTAACAAATACTACAAGGTGTTCCCAAAATACTAAAAAATTATCAAAGTGATTTTTGGAGGTTCAAAAAAATTTTAGTTAATTTTTGAATATTTTGGTAATTTTTAGGCAGCCTGGGATTTTGGCCATAAATTGATCAAATCAGATATTTAAGAACCTCAATGTTCTAGACTAAGATTAGATAAAATTAGTATATTATTCTATAGAATTTATGAAATTGGTTGGAGATCAGGAAAAAATCCAGAGATATCAACAAAAATTCCTGAAATTGAGTAAAATGGACTTTTTGAAGAAAAATTATTTCTTGGCGTTTTAGATGTCCAAAAACTCTGAAATTTTGATAATAGCCTTCTAAGAATTTTAGAGAATTTTGAACAAATTTGGGAATTTTTGGACAACCACGGAAGTTTCTAGAATTTTCAAAATTCGGGATGATACGGCGAATTTATCGGTATTCTTTGAGTCGGGGAGTCCATGTGGGGCCCATAGAAAGTGGCACTCTTTGGCCTACTTGGAGATCAATCCAAGAGCTCTCTAGGAATTCCACATGTCAAGCAAAGAAAGGGTCACAAGTTTGGTTTTGGAAAAATTACACCTAAAGACCTAATAATAATTGCATTTTGACCCTTAGAGAAAAAGTATAAATATCCCCTCCTCTTCCCTTCCATCCAAAATCCCTCTCTTCTTAAGAGACCCCTCCTCTCTTAAAAAGTGGAGCAATCAGAAGGTAGTTCAAGCAGTCTCAGGTCGGTCTTTGGTATAAATAAGTTCGAGTCTTCTCCTTCTTTTGAATTTCTGTATTTTCCAGTAGTATTTATAATAGTTATCAGGGCAGGTTCTATCCAATTGGGTTGGCCTAGATAGTGAACCTAAGGGGAGGTTATGTCTAAATATCTTGGCGTAAATAAGCCTTCCTAAGGGGAAGTGCTGCCCAATTTTTTAGGACTAAGATAGCATTTCCTAGAGGGATGTACTATTCAACTGTTCCAAACTAAGATAGCATTTCTTAGGGGAGGTGTTTTCTAACTATCCCAGACTAATGTAGGATTTCTAAGGGGAGATACTGCCCCAATTGTTAATCTAGGTAGTTGTACGAGCACATTTGAGGAAATATGCTACCTAACTACCCCGACCTAAATAGTGGGGACAGGCTATCAGGAGGGGCCTAGGCTCGATGGGCTGTATAGGGTGTTCTATAGAGAGGTATTGATAGGAGAAGGATATGATCTGGGTAATGGGAACCAGGACCCTAAGGGGTACTAGAGGGGAAGGGTTGTAGTATACTGTTAGAGGCAAACAGGAATGGCCTGTATCATAGTCTATATAGGCATTACATAGAAGTCACCTAGCAATCCAACAACGCCGAAAACAAAGGAACAGAGTCTCACACTGTACAAGGAGTATGCGGTAGCTAGAATCTCTAAACTTAACTTGTATTGTTTGCTTATCTGTTGTTTATTGGATGTTTGTTTATTGTGTTCTGGTTGAGCTAGCATGTTATATATGAGATGTATGACACTCTATTTATATGCCTTGGCTCTGTGATAGAGGTAGAGTCACATGCATGCTGCCTATACACGGTAAGTATCGAGAGAGGCACTAGAGGAGTAGTACGAGCATTGCATATAGCATGACATGCATTACATTACGCTATTACTGGTTACAATTCTACTACTAAGGTTTCCCAAGAAACCTTACCCTCTTCATAATGCAGGTGAAAGCTCTGAAAGAGGCAAGGCAAAAGAACTAGTTTAGATGTAGAGATTTACAGTTCCTGTTTTCTGGCATGTATCATGTATAGTATGATCAATGTATATTCTGGATTCAAGTCTGTATGCCTCTGTTTATGAAGGAAAAGTAGTCTATCCTTTTCATATGTCACAAATTTAATTTTCTCCGTTCCGCCGTACAGATGTGACAATGGTTCCAAAGGCCACTTTAAAGGGCGATAAGGGTTAAAAAGTATGGTGTTATATTTTTGGTATCAGAGTAAAGGTTCTGGTAAGGCTATTTATCTTCTGTTTATATGCTTTGCTCTCTGGTTTAAGTTGATTGCATATGTCTGTCATGTATAGTCAGTATATGCATTTGAGACATATGAGTAAGATTGTAGGCATTAGAGATGAGGTTGATGATTGAAAGGAGCATAGCATAGTGGTCTATTATAGTAAGACTAGAAAGAGATGGTCCTCAGGTCAATACCATAAGATGTGGTAGAGGTGTCCTTAAGAGCAGGATCCAGTTAGGTAGTCTAGGTCCGTAATAGTTATAGACTGTTGTCTAGGTTGCAGGTGCTAGGTCAGTATATTGCTAGAGGATGGAACTAGCTTGAGAGAAGAGAGAGTTAGATGTATTACCTACACCCAGTGAGATAGTTCACAAGAGATAGCAACAGAAGGATTTTAATAGTTGAGTAGGGCTAGAAGTGGGTTATAGCGTTGATACTCCCATGGACCCTAAAGTTGAACCATCAAGTTAAGCAGAAGATATACTGGTTTGTAGTAAGCGGTGAACCATAAATTTGTGTACTGTTTATAGCTGCTGCTAATGTATATGAGCTAGGTAGTTATTATATATGCCTAAACTCTCTATTCTTGTTATAGCAAGTTAAGATGGTACAAACCAGAAGGAATATAAGGACCGGGAGAATCAGGATATAGGTCCTAAAGCTCACGATGATCCAATATAAAGGATCATACATCGCTTAGAAGAGCAACAAGCAATGGTTAACGAGATGAGAACCAATTAGGCTTGACAGGAATAAGACAGAAATCAAGCCATAGCAGCAACAGTGGTCGTAGTCATATATAGGTTAGGTAGACCATAGTAGGAGAGGCAAGAGAGCCTCCATGACCTGTTCCACCATGACCTCAACCAGACAGGTAGGTAGATGACCCGGAGGTTACCTAAAGATGGGTAGAAAAATTCTATAAGCATAGTCCTCTTATTTTTTTAGGGTGTTTTAGACTCTCAGATAGTAGAGGATTGGGTCACTTGGCTGGAGAAGATCTTTAGAGTCATGGGTTGCCCACCTAAGCGAAAGGCTCAATTGGTAATTTACAAGTTAGAAAAAGAGGCCAATCAATGGTTGAGGAACACCGAGTGGTGTTATAGGCCCAAAATACTCCTGTAAAGGAGTTGTTCTTAAAAGGTTCCATCAAAATTATTTTCCTCAGTCAGTGAGGGATAAAAAGGAAGCAGAATTTTTTATTTAAAGTAGGTGGAGGATGAGTCATTTGAAAGTTACCTCGCCAGGTATGTTACTCTCTCACAGCATTCCACATATTTACAGTATCGTAATAATGAATAGTGGTTTACCAACAAGATGATAAGAGGGTTGAAGATAACCTTGAGAGAAAGAAGTACCCCACCAGCTTGAAAGGTTCAACGAGGCAGTAGAAGTTTGTCAAATTATTGAGTAGCTTGAACCACTGGCCGATAGTGAAGGTGACTTTGAGAGAAGATATGGGACCAGCTAGCCATTGCAAATGGTTCAGTTTGTTCAGATGGCTACAAAGACATCTGTAGGAGCCTTAGATAATTGTAAGAAAAGGAAGAAAGACGGTTTTCATAGAAAGGGGAGGCAAGAAGGTAAGTCAGGTGATAAAGGATATGACTTCAGTAGGCCCAAGAAGAACTATGAGGTATGCGGTAGAGATCACATAGATAAGCCATGCATGATGGGCCAGAACATGTGTTTTCGATATGGCAAGTAGGGACATTTTCCTTGAGAGTGTCTGTAAAGCACCGACGATGTGAGACCCAAGATACAGGGAAGAGTTTATGGCCTAACCCAAGAAAAGGATGGTAAGATGCATGAGTGAACAAGGTACGAATAGAGAATGTAATTACCTTATTATAACTTCAGTTGGCTCATGTACTAGCCACTCATTCATAAAGGATGAATGTGCGAGGTGGTTGGGTCTTACTGTTGATACTTTGCCATATGATTTATTAGTATCCACTCCTACTAGTTCTAGAGTACGCACCATTAGTAGATGCTTGAGCTATATTGTCTAGTATTGTATTGTTGCACTATTTTAGATTTGATTTGCATGCCTTTATGTGATATTGATGTGATTATTGACCTAAACTAGTTGTCATCTAACGCCATACTCCTTAACTATAAGAATAAGAGGTTAATAGTTCCCTTAGAGAGCTAGTCCCTAATGTCGATATACAACTGAATCTTATCTCTGAGGCTCAGGTGGAGAGAAACTTGAAGCAAGGATGTCAGGGCTACTTACTATATTTTTTAGTTTAGACAGAGGCAAACTTAGGGATAGAGCATATTCCAGTAGTCAATAAGTATCGAAAGTCTTTTTAGACAAGATCAGTGGATTATTACCAAAGAAAGAGGTGGAGTTTGCCATTGATCTAGTACTAGGAGTGTAGCCAATCTCGAAAGATCCATACAGAATGGCTCCCAATGAGATGGTTGAGCTAAAGAAGTAAATAGAGGAGCTAATAGAGGAAGGCTTTAGCAAACCTAGAAGGGTGCTCTGGTACCATTTGAGAGAAGGAAAGACGATAGCCTCAGGTTATAGATAGACTTCTGTGAACAAGACAGAGTAATAGTAAGCGTAAGTATTTGCTTCCAAAAAACGATGACCTATAGATTAGAGTGGCACAATGGAGGCGTGGCTGGTACTACTAGATTTTAGAGATTAAGTAAAAATAGGTTATCATAAGTTAAGTGTGGAAGCAAAGGATATCCCAAAAACTGTACATAGGACACAAGCAAGCCCAAGTTAATGGCTAATAACCCCTAAGCTAAAGAGTGGCATAGGTAGCATCCCTAATGATTAGAGAGTAGAAAGTGTCTAGGGGATGTCATAAAATAGGGTTCTATCGGTCATATACGGTTATTAGTTGGAAAAGTCAGGATGCCCATAAATAGATACCCTGATAGAGATGGGTATAATACAGGGTGAGAGGCTCTTGGTTGGAAGGTAATCCTTTGCATCAAAGTTGACATTGCTTAAGAAAGAGTGAGATGTCCTCTAAAGAGAAAGAAAGAAAAGATAGCCGAAGCAAGGCATACAGAGTTGATCTTACCCCAATAAGAGGAAATATAACCAAGAATAGTGCAAGAAGGATTGTTCCTTACACTTTACAGAGTAGAAAGAAGAGATGTAAGACCTCTCCACTGTACAATTTTTAGTCTGTGAGGGATCATGAGAACAATGGTATGAATTGTATATGAGAACTAGTGATGACATAAAGGTTGATTGAGGTCTACAAGACAATAAGGTGATTAGTAGTTAGTCTTAGGGAATGATCTATGTAGTAACTTTATGTTTATTCAGCTTTGCAAACCTAATAGCAACTACAATTGGTGATTCCATTTTAATGTTAAAGTTGTTAAATATCTTAGTCACGGAATTTCCAAATAATACTACATTTACCATAGCATCACTACAAAACAATTTAAATGGTTAATAAAATTGTACAGTGTTCATGCCAAACCTGTTGAGGCAAGTTTTACACCCAAGAGGGGATGAATTGGGTGTTACAAAAATTTTTGAAAGCTCAAGTAAGAAGTTTATATTGGTTCAGTCAATTCCATGACCTACATCTGTAACATCCCAAAAATTTTTAGGCGCATATATGGTAGTTTGGGGTAGATCAAGGGTCCTACCTTGATATTTTTTTAGGCCTATATGAGGTATTTGAGATGGATAGAGGGCCTTAGTCTATAGAGGAGAGAGAGATCTCTTAACTTTTGAAGGGAGATTTGGGAAGGACCTATGTGCAAAAAGTAAAAATTCAGTAAAGTTAGAGGCTAAATTTTGGACAGGTCCAAGAGCCCCGAAAATTCCCATAAAATCCCAGAAAATATTTTAGAGCATCCAAAATAGTATGGGATAGTTAGAATGATATTTAGAAGCCATATGAATTTTTGATGAATTTATAAATATTTTATTAATTTTTGGCCAACTTGTGTTTTTAGCCAGAAATTAATTATATCAGATATCCAGAGGCCTCAATGTTATGGACTGGGATTAGGGAAAATTAGTATAATATTTTAGAGAAATTATAAAGACTATTGGAGGTCACGATGAAGTCCAAAGGAATTATTAAAACTTGCTGAAATCGGTTTATATTGGTATAGAGGACTTCTTCAGAGAAAAATTAATTTTGGGAGTTTCAGGTATAAAAAAATTCTGAACTTTTTATGGTAGCCTCCTGAGCTATTTATAGATTTTTGGGCAAAATCTGGGAATTTTTTTATGAGTATTAATTTTTTTGGAATTTCAGATTAATTAAGGTAATACATGAAAACTTTTTGCATGATACTGAAATATGTGGGATCCCCTAGTCTAGCTGAAGCTTGCGCCATTTTTCCCTTAAGAAGTAAGCTAAGAAAACTCAAGAAAGTGGTGGAATGGACATATAGCATGAGGAGGTTTAAGGAGTGTAAAATGTTGACTTTTTAATCTTATAAATAGAGAGCCCTCCTCTCTCATTTTGGCACATAAGAGGACAACCCTGGGGAAGCTCTGGCCAATTGAAAACTCAACCTCCCTTCATAAAATTCAAAGGCAAATCAAGCTACATCGATTTGATCCTTCGATTGAGGTATGTTCTAGCCTATATCTCATTTCCATTCCCTTTTCTTCTCCACGGTTTTGGAAGCATTCCAAGGGGTGTAAATGCTATCCAAGTTTCGGCCAACCTAAGGGAGAGAGGAATTGATGTTGTTTTATGTTTCTAGAGATTGGAAAAGGCTAGAGATTGGTGTATTAGCTTGATTTGGGTTGAGTTTCTACCTTGTGTATGGTATGTGGGTTTCGGTAAAGCCTCTTAGTGTAGGGTTATGGTTTGGTTTTCATGGGTTGATGATTCCAATGTGTTCAAGATAGTGTTTTACCAAAGAAAAGTTTGAAAGAACATATGTGGAACACCAAACTGATGAAATCACCAAGGACCCATAAAAGGTGGAGTGTTCGGCCAAGAGGAATGTGATAGGGAGAAGTGTAATTTTGGTAAAATGGATATCATGGATGGATTTAGAGGCAAAAATTGTGTAGGATTGGCCTCTGAAATCGATTAAAGGACAAGTATAGTCCGGACCCGATATGTAAGGAGAAAGGGGTCTTTGGTCTAAGATAGTAGCATATATTGATGCCTTGATATTGTTTTTATGTTTAAGCATATCAGAGGAGTCTCCTAGTATCTCCATAAGTAGAAGGAAACACTTATATTATCCAGAAGTAACTGGTAGCTTTAACTTCGAACCTTAACGTATAATTATTTTGATTGTCTGCTTTGTGTTGTGGCTTGTTTTACTGTGTTATGGTTGAGCAAGCATGCATGAGATGTATGAGATATATGACTTCTTGTTTATATGCCTTGACTATGTGATAGAAGTAGAGTCATGTGCATGCTCCCTACACACGATGAGTGCCGAGAGAAAGGGCACTAGATGAGTAGTACGAGCATTGCATATTGCATGTCTTGCATTGCATTATATTATTACTTGTTACTGTTATGCTATTGAGGTTTCTCTAGAAACCTTACCCTCTCCACAATGTAGGTGAAGGTACTTCAGGAAGCAAGGAAAAGGGAAAGATAGAGCATGTTTAATTTGTTTCCCTAAACTGCTTCTGGATGATTGTATATACTTGTATTTGCTATGACATTGGATTCTGGACTAGTATTGTATGCTATTGATCATAATGTAATTATGAGGATATGCTTTCATATAGCCGTTATGTTTTCTGAGTTGTATAAACGGTGTGAGAAAAAGGAAAATTGGTATGGCATTGTGGTTATGGTATTCTAGCACTTTGCTTTTGGCTATTTTATGCTTAAACTTGGGTTGGCTATATTTTTAGCAAATGAATGAGTCTGACCACAAGCCTTCGCATACTAATAGAGGGTATTTTTAGCTACAAATGGAGTGGTAGATCGTGTCATTTGGAGTTTTATAGAGAAAGTTATGCCTTCCCAAAGTTGGGCTAAAAATCATAGAAAATTGGAAAATGACCAAATGAATGGTGCCATTTTGACCATATGAACAATGCTTTTTTGAGGGCTTGCGCATGTGTAATTCCATGCAGTCAATATATGAGACTATTTTTCCTTTAAAGAGGAATGAAAGAGCTTTCTAATGAGATTGGAACCACCTCATTCCGATTTTTCTAGAATTAGTTATGATTTTTCAAATTTGGCTAAAATTAAGGGTTGGGTGGATAGTAACCCGATGAAAGAAAATTTTTATCCCTTATTTTTCCAACTAAAAGTCATAACTAATGGTTCCAATAGCTCTAATATGGTATGGCAAAGGGTATAAAATGAAGGTGTGACAATGTCTAGTTCTCAATATCTACTAAGTTTCCTCTATTCTCCAAGATTTCAATGGGCTCTTGGCGCCACAATACATACTCAATTCCAACACTTAAGAGATCACTCCCCCTTACATTATGTAATCCAAGTCCCCACTTAAGGTTTCTCTACCTTGAGTATATCACAAATGGATTCCAAAAGCATTATAACAATATTGTAACATCTTGAACAGTTTTAGGCCTAGGTAGGGGGTAGACCGAGTGTTGTACCCTGATATTTTTTGAGACCTAGATGAGGTATTTGGGATGAGTAGAGGGCCTTAGTCTATAGAGGACTAAAATATCTCACAACTTTTGAAGTGAAATATGGGGAAAGACCTATGTGCAAAAAGTAACAATTCAGCAAAGTTAGATGTTGAATTTTGGACAAGTCCGAAAGCCCCGAAAATTCCCATAAAAATTTTTAGAGCATCCAGAACAATATGGGATATTCAAAATAATTTTTAGAAGCCATATGATTTTTGGTGAATTTTTTATTATTTTATTATTTTTGGCTAGATTGGGTTTTTGGCCAGAAATTAATTATTTCAGATATCTAGAGGCCTTATTGTTCTGGACTAGGATTTGAAAAAATTAGTATAATATTTTATAGGAATTATTACATTTTTTGGAGGTTCGGAAGAAGTCCGGAGGAATTATAAAAAATTGTTGAAACCAGTTTATCGCCGGTATAAAGAACTTCTTCAGAGAAAAATTAATTTTGGGATTCCAAATGTCAAAAAATTCTGAAATTTTTATGGTGGACTCATGTGATATTTAGATATTTTGGGCCAATTTTTGTAATTCTTTTATAATTATAGAATTTTCTAAAAATTTCATATTATTTAAGGCAGTACAGGAACAACTGTCATAAGATACTAGACCAGGAGAGATCTCCCAGTCCAGATGTGTTGTGTGCCATTTTTTGTCGTAAAGAATAAGCCAAGAAGCATGTGGAAGAGGAAACATGGCATGAAGAGAGTGTTTGGGCATTAAAATATTATTTTCCTAAACTTCCAAATAATTACAAGAGTGCCATTACATGAGTCTATAA
>JBAGKO010196247.1:0-14437 GCA_037177275.1 Acacia concinna
AGCATAAAATGGAAGTCAGAATAAAGTTGATAGAGTAAAGAAGCTCTGTTACTACCAAAATATAGTTTAGTATAGTAAAGGGGTATTAATAGAGTTTGAACCATTGATGAACTATTTTTGAAGTATGATTTGAAAAGGTTTTAAATTTATTCAGATAAATCCATTCATATTACAGGTTTAAACCCTGTGTCTGGATTTAAGTTTACTGAATGCTTCCTCAAATGGTTTTTATTCCCATAATCAAACTTGGCTTTGTGGTTCAAAGTCCTTACTAATTAACCTATAAGGACTAAGTAAGAAAGTAGGGTGTCACACTCTCTCTCTCTATCTTTGATTCGCACCAATAGAAGAAGAATGATTCTGGAATCACTCCAAATGGTCGAGTATAATGCTAGATCGAAGCAACCCGCTAAACTTCGACAGCTGGCGAGTTGGCGATCCCACAAGTGTAAAATTACACATAAGGGCCAACTAATTTTTTCTCGCCTTCAACTCTAGAAGAGCAAGGTTCTCCACTTTGCACTCAGGTTCCTCTAATTCTTCAAGGCAACAACTATTTGTATTTGCATTCAGGTCCTTTTCTCTTTTCTTCTAATTTCTCCCAAGTCCCTGAAACACAAATTAATTTTAATAAAGTCTTTTTTTCATTTAATATTTAATTCTACCATTTTTATTATGTTTTTCCATTTTTCACACAAAATGACCAAAATACCCTTATGCACATATTTAATCCTTTTAACGCCAATAATGCTTTCCTAACTCACATTTTCCCACTTTAACACATACAATAAGCATAATAAATCATACAAAATCATGCTTTATCAATAAAATATGATGGTGACAATTAATTGGCCAAGGATTCAACAAGTGTAGATTATATAGAGGTTTTATTGTTTGATTACTTGGACACATGATTCACAAGATTACAAATATTAATCATTGCATTTAAAAATAATTTAAGATAATAGATGCACTTAAACTCGGGGAATATTTGAAAAAGTTAATGGCAAGGTTAAAATTGTCCCTAAAACAATAGTTGTTGGTAGATTTTTCCTTCACGAAGTATTATTAGCTTTCATTTATATTAGCTTTCCCAATTTTTTGTTTAAAAGAAAAAACAATAATCCTTTCATCCCATTGACTAGTTTATTGGACACTTAGACCCCACAAAGCCTCAAGCCTTTTTCCTCATTAACGTGCGGTCTTGGGAGCCTGGGAGGGCACGTTGTAGGTTGAATTGAAGTGTTGATTTCCATCACACACGGGAAACAATAACAGTGGCGGGTGTTACGCATAGGAGGAAGACAGATATTTCGTTCATTAATTCGTTTATAAAAAAATTTCACGTTTAGATAATAGGTTCCAATAGGCTTCCAATATAACAGATTATTTTCATGTTGTTGGAATAAATCAAAAGCAATTAATAATGACTTTTCGACCACACATTAAACGAAGATACATTAATCCTTGTACAAATATGAATCACGACAATGAGAACGGACTGGCCGGAAATTGTGAGTGAATGAATTTTTTTTTAAACACCGAAAGCGAAAATACAACAAACAAAATGTCAGTAGCCATTGACAACAAGCCGTTTAGCTCTCCAGGGCCAAAAATCTGAAGATCAAACGTGCCTCTCAGAGCCCTATTTGCTAACAAATTGGTCATAATATTATCATCTTTGTGAACCCATTTGATTTCAACTTTTCATTCTTGTTAGAACATCGCTTTAAAATTGCGAGTGCATGATACTAGTCAAATTGAGAAATAAACACACATCTAGAATTAATTATATGTGTGTGTGTGTATATATTAACAAAGAATTAATTATATATATGCCATACAAGTTTATTTCAAGTTTCAAAGTGTATTGTTTAAGGATAATGAAGGACATTAAACACAAATTTCGAGAGAAATGAATTTTGATACAAAACAATGTCAAAAAGAGGACTAATAAGAGAAAGTAAAAATGCTTACAAAGACCAACGGCTGTATGGTATGGTTAGTGCCTTATATGGCACCAAATCTGGGTTCGATTTGGCTGCTTGTAATTAAAAAAAATGCTTACAAATCAATATTGTAGTCGAAGTGCTTTTCTACAATGCAAGCCTTCACCTTAACATGGCATGATCTGATCCGTCATTGGTTAAGGTTTTTTCTCATCAATGACTACTTTGTTATTCTTCTTTTCCTCAACAACTTTTCTAATAAGCCTAGGTTAGGCTCAAGTTTAAAAAAAAGCTTGTAATTCTATAACAAGCCATACGCCATGCTTAGGCCCACTTATTAGAATACAGGCATGTTTTGTTTTCACCCCCAACTACATGTTATTAATTGATAAAGAGTTAGTTGTCTACTTCTATCAAAATTTATTACGCTAACTATAGTGTAGTGATAACTAATCTTGATCATTATTCTTCAAGGACCCTACTGAATATTGATGACTCCCCATATTTAGTTAAATTGAGATATATTTTGATATATTTGGGGAGTCATAATTGCTAAATTAGAGAGATTTATTAGAGATTTTGTTAAGATATTGATTGGGTGCATTATTTAGGGGATTTTAAATAAAATATTATAATTTTAGATTAAATAGAAATAGATAAGATTAGGTGAAAGATTAAATAAATTTAATAATTTGAAAAAGAAAAAAAAAGAGTTTGAGTGTTTTATTATTATTATTATTATTATTATTATTATTATTCCTTTACTCATTTAACGTTAGACGGAGCATTTTTGGAATTGATGGTTAAGACCAAAAAAAAAGCTGCAGAAGGCGTGAAAGAAGGTAGCCGCAATACAAAGAAAGAAGAAGCAAAGGGAAATAGAACACTTAAATGGCTTCAAGCTTCAGTTTAAGTCAGACTCATTCTCAGCTCCATCGCCCAGCTCTATTCTTTCTCTCTATTCTAGTTGGACAGCTTTGTTCACAGTCGAAAAGATGAAGAAATAGGTGGCGCCGACGGCACTCCGGAGTTCCTTGTGTCCTCACTCCGGTCGTCGTCAATGGAGCTCTCTCCCCTCTCTTCCTCCGCTCTGATTCTCGCTTCTTCGTATTGCGGCTACCTTCTTTCACGCCTTCTGCAGCTTTTTTTTAGGTCTTAACCATCAATTCCAAAAATGCGGCATCTAACGTTAAATGAGTAAAGGAAATATTATTATAATAATAATAATAATAATAATAATAATAATAATAATAATAATAAAACACTCAAACTCTGTTTTTTCTTTTTCAAATTATTAAATTTATTTAATCTTTCAAATAATCTTACCTATTTCCATTTAATCTAAAATTATAATATTTTATTTAAAATCCCCTAAATAATGCACCTAATCAATATCTTAACAAAATCTCCAATAAATCCCTATAATTTAGCAATTATGACTCCCCAAATATACCAAAATATATCTCAATTTAATTACATATAGGGAGTCATCAGGACCATACATTGATTTCTTCATCAAGCCGAAAGAAGTTCACAACAAGAAGAAGGAGAGGAAAGGGATTAGAATAGTTGCCGAAGAAAATGAAAATTTATGTTTTATGTTCCTTTGTTTTGTGGTGTGCCTTTTGATCAGAATGTAAGACCATTTCATGTATTTTAGCATTTCATTTTGTCTTTTTTGTTGACTAGGTTGATATAGATTGTTGAAGCCTTCTAGATGAAAATGTAAAGGCATTCCATGATTTAGCATTTCCTATTGTCATTTTGTTTAATTGGCTCACATATATTATTGCTGCCTTATTGATGAAAATGTAAAGGCCTTCCATATATTTACTCCATGTTGAAGATTGTAATTAGCTTGGGTTCATCATTTCAAATCACCTTGAGCTAACTAAGCTAAGATTAAAAGAAAATTGATTTTAAGTAGATAGCTTGAGTTTTTTGAAATAAATTTGAAAAATGAAAATTTTCATATGCAAAGCTTTCTCAGTGAATATACGATTTAGTCTTTAAATGTTCTATTGAGAAGAAGAATTTAAAAGAGAAGAAAGAGCAAAAAAAAAAAAAATCACAAGGAGCTTGAGCTTATAGCTTGAGTCATCGGGGTAAGAAGAAGAAAGAGAAAAAAAAAATATAAGAAAGAGAGCTTGAGTTTTTCAAAAATAGCTTGAGTCATAATTTTCTTTTTAAAGAAAGAGAGCTTTAGTTATTCAAAAATAGCTTGAGTAAGATTTTTTTTTAAAGAAAGAGAGCTTAAGTTATACAAAAATAACTTGAGTCAAGAATGTATAACACTGGATTATATCAAAGAGGGAGAATTTTTTTAAAAAAATTTGCACCATGCCTTCAGCGAGCCACTCGCTAAAGGTTGTAGGGGTAATTGATTTTTTTTTGAAATAATTAATTAATTTTTTTAATATATTATTTTTTAAAAAACAAGTTAGAAACTATTCTCAATGCCTTTGAAAAATTTTAATCAAGCTCTAAACATATCATAATTAATTCATTAAATTTAAAAACTTGATTTTCCTCATAAAAAATCTTATGATTATTAGAAATATTTTGTTATCATCAAAACATAAATATAGAATCTAACAAAGTTTTGTCCCAAAAAAGTAAAACTAATATTCTTCTCCATAAATTTATCATATAAATTAGAGGCATGTTGTTGGCAAATAAAGTGGTGATTGTTTGGAATCCTTTTCTAGCAGCATAAATGAAGCAATAATCCTTAGTCTTACATAAATAATCAATACAGTAAGGAATTGTTACTTGTAATAAAAAAAAAGTAAGGAATTGTTACTGAAACTAATATTTCTCCATACATAACTCATACATATCTCATAAACAAACACTCACTTTACAAAATGCCTTCCACATTATGCCCAACCCTAGCTTAAAAACCAACTAACAAAATGAATACAACAATCATCACCCAAGTCAAAACCAATGCACAAATTGCAAGTCTCAATTTGCCATCAAGCTTTTCCATAGCCAAACACATGTCAGACAATTTTGATTCAACTTCTTTATCATCAAAACCTCCCCTTTGCATTAGATTCTCATCATATAATCTATCCACATGGCCAAATAGCTCATTTATCACCTCAGTTGACCTCTCACCTATTTCATCATCATGCTATCAGAAGAACCCACATCCATAACCCTGTAAATTATTCCGCATAATTCAAATATGACCACCACCACCATTAAACACACAAATTCTTAATTTCAATAAATTAAATAATCACTTACATACTTGTTGATATTTTTGACACCCAAAGAATCTTCTTCCCGGATTTTGTTCCGTCCATGATGTACACAAAGGACCACAATCCCACAATGACAAATCCTCACTAGTCCATCATATTGTAGCTCTCGACCTCCACGTCTCAACCGCATCACCCTCCGTCTACTACAGGCCATGGAAGATGCTATTGACTCACCCATTTGTTCTCTTCTCTATGCAACAGACCTCTGGTTTTGCAAATGCACACAATCTTCTTTCTCGTTTTTTGCCGCAAAGCTTCAGCCACTCCCTCTTGAAGACAAATCATGCCCTTTAAAATGCCCTAGATTATTATGTTTCATCTTTATAAAACATAGCCAACATCCGTTGTGCTTTCCATAAGCTGAGGGCGAATATGCTATTATATGGAAACTTCTTAGGCAAATTCGCTTCAAAAAAACACTTACGCGTGTCCAATGCTCATAAGGCAAAACTTCCAGAATAAAAATAGACATTTTCCCTATATAATACGAGACAGTTGTTGAAAATAGTTGGAAAAGGCTGGCAAAAAACTCGTTGAGAAAAATACTTTTCAAAGTTAGATAGCTCTCCTTTTCCCCCACTTGCTAATTCAAGGGGAATATATGCCATATATATGTTTTACACTTTTTTTCGCCTTCAAGCAATATATATGTATACACACACGGAATATTGAATTTTATTAACCTTAAACCAATTAATTTTTGAAAACTTTTTAGATATGATAATTTCATTAAGAAAATTAAAAGGATATATTGATACTGAACCCAATTGCATCAAAATCACTTCATTCTTGTGTCCAACAAAAGAGGGGTATGAATTTCCAGCTCATTGCAAGGATCTACGTATTCTAATATTAAGATGATAATTTAAATTATTAAATTTCGATGTGGATGGTCTGTAAATTTTTATTTTTGAGCTCAAATTATTCTTGAAAAAAAGTTTATATTTTACTCCTTTTTAAAATAAAAATATATGAAATTTACTTAAATCAAAAAATATAGTTTTTATCTATATGGATGTATAGAACATTGGTGCATGCATGCAAGCTATTGATTTGAACAATGCTGCTTGGCTATTTATGCCATATTTCTTACAAATATATAAGTATAAAAGAATAAGGAAAAATAGTCAATTTAGAATAAACCTCGGAAAAAAGGGGACCTCTTATATATACCTAAAAGCGGGACCACAGGCAAGTAAACGGAACTTTAGGACTCAATAATCAACACTTTTTATATTCTTATTTATAAGATATTTTTAGAGAATTCTAAAAAAATTTAAAAAAATACTAATTACATTATTTAGTAATATCATATGTTGTGTTTTATTACATTATATAGTAGTTCATAAGTCAAACAATATAATTTATAAAAAAGATAAATTTTAATGTCTTAAAGAAATATAATTAATTTTTTTGATATCTTTTTAAAATTCTCTAAAAAAATTTTATAAATAAGAATAGGGGGAGTCTGTCTAACGGAAGGAAACGGAAATGTTACCACTAATATATAGGATGTCGACATCCAACTGCTACCTTCCGCAGCCTGGCAAATATTTATTTCCTTAACAACCCTCATAAAATGAAAGACTCGTATTTCCTGATTCATTTATTGAGCAAGTAGAACATGGTACGTTGTGCAGAATTAAAAAGGGTGTAATCTTTGTGTAAAATTAAAAATGTTTCATCCACAAGGGATATCTCTGGCTCGTATCTCTATGAAGCCACTATCATCATCTTCTTCATGTTCTTGTTCAGTGATCTTCTTCCTGTTAGTCTCTGTGTTACTCTCATCATCATCATCATCACTTGCTGCTAATAACTTGGCTTCAAGTGAGCTGATCAGACTCCCAAAAGTGATAGGCCCTGAAAGCTTGGCCTTCGACTGCAATGGTGCCGGCCCCTATGCCGGTGTCTCCGATGGTCGGATACTTAAATGGAATCAAACTCTCAAACAATGGCATGAGTTTGCTCTCACCTCACCACACAGGCATGTTACACCTCTCTCTCTCTCTGTGTATTTGTGTTTGTCTTAGTGTTTGTACATTAACAACCCTTTCTCTCTTTGCGCATAAAACACCGCTCTCTCTCTCTCTCTCTCTCTCTGGGTCACTGGGTGTCTGTACATGTAACACCTCTCTCTCTCTCTCTCTGGGTCACTGTGTGTTTGTAAATGTAACGCCTCTCTCTCTCTCTCTCTCTGTTTGTCGGGTGTTTGTACATTAACACCCCTTCTCTCTTTGTGCATATAACACCTCTCTCTCTCTCTCTCTCTCTCTCTCTGTGTTTGTGCTTGTAGCATCTCTCTCTCCCTCTCTCTCTATCTGTTTGTGCTTGTAAGTTGCAACATCTCTCTGTCCCCCTCTCTCTTTGCACGTGCGTGTCCCTGTGTGTGTAAAGATAACAGTCCTCAGTAGAGAAATTCGGGGCATCTAAAATGTAATGGAAATGTGTGACAGGACCGTCACTTTTTATCTCACTTTTGATTCTTCAGCTTCTCAAGGTCACAAATAATTACTAAAGTTATCGTATGTCATAAATGTTCATTCTCTCAGGAGTCGCTTCTTTTAGCTAACTAATCACTGATTTTGCCCTTTTCATTAAAACGAAACTCTGTTGGGATTCGCCTAGTGCTAGGCCCAATAAAAGTATTTGGGCTAAGCATGTTTAAGTCCAAATCTTTAATTTGTAGTGAGCTATTTAGGTCAAATATGATATTTTAATTGAAAAATTATTATCAGGTTGCAATGAAGGGATTTAATTACTAAAGTCTAAATAACCATTGAACATAACAGTTGTGATTTTTAACACTAGAACTTCTCATTACACACTTCTCAATTGTGATCATATTTCTGGGAGATTAAATCACTTCCTTGAGACATTATATATAGTAATTCCTCGTATTTTAATTGAATATCTCACCAATACAATCACTGCTAATATTTTTTGATATAGCTATATGATCTAATTAGGTCATATTCAAGGCATTATTGAGTCCAATTCGGGATAACTCTTTCAAAGACTTATTTTGCATTCACGTTAACTGGAACTCAAAGTTAGTCAATGATAATATTTAAATGAAATTAACAAAATTATCTAACTTTGAAAATTTAATGTTTTTTAAATCTAGATCTAGAGCAATATAAAAATAGTTTAAATTAGCATCATTAATTCGTTGCTAAAATTTATATTTTCTATTTAGTGTAGCAACAAAGCTTTTTCCTGGTTCAAAACTTTATAACTCATTTAAAGTCTATTTCAATGTGGCAAGTTGTTTAGTGTGTCCTTTTTTTTTGTTAATTTTACAACGCAAACAATTCCCTGCCCCTAGGGGAGGGGACCACACAACTTGGGCTATAGAACCCATGACCTCTTCCCTCGTCTACGAGAGGAGGCGTCAATTGAACGATGAAGCTTTTGGCATTTGTTTAGTATACATGTCTTCAAAGCTTTATTATATTTTTCTTCCCCAGCCACTTGAACTACTACCTCCGGTCTTAATTATACACTCAATTACCTTTTTTAAAGAGATTAAAGCAGATAAATAAATTACTTAATTATATTATATTTTATATAGTATATCATGATATTATATATTAGTTTATAAGTTAAACAAAATAATTTTTAAAAAAATGACGAATTTAAATACTTTAAAGTACTGTAATTAGCTTTCTTAAAATTTTTTAAAAAAGTTAACTTAGTTCTACATTTAGGACTAAAGGTAGTAGTTGATTGACAATTTTACTTTTAAAAATTACCTCAAGCTATCCAGAACACATATCGTATCTTATTGTTATTTACTATAGGGACAGGAAATTTTGTGATGGAACAACAGATCGAAACAAGGAACCTACATGTGGGAGGCCATTGGGACTCAAATTTCACAAGAAAACATGTAATCTTTACATAGCAGATGCATACTTTGGCCTCTTAATGGTGGGACCTAGCGGTGGTGTGGCACAGCAACTAGCCAGTTCTTCTGATGATGGCTCCCCCTTCAACTTCCTCAATGCCTTAGACATTGATGAAAATTCTGGTGTGGTTTATTTCTCAGATAGCAGCACTCTTTTCCAAAGAAGGTATTCCATCTTATCCTTAATATTGGAGCTAAATAACTAATTTTCCAATTGTTAAAAATTAGTTCAGTTAGTTATTTGTAAAAAAAATGGGTTAATTCCCAATAGTTCTCTTTTAATACCAATGGAGGTTAGGTTTGCTGGAAGGAACTAGTACCTCACAATATGACAATTTAATATTTGAATCCCATTTGGAAGATAAGCCTATATTGAGTCACCCATCGTGCCATGAACATTATTGTCTCTGCTAGGAGGATATCTATGCATATATATATATATATATATATATATAAACCTCTTATAATATGTGTGATCTACAAAGAGAATTTAGGAACAATTTAATTTGTAAATTCGGGTGACAAAGTGGATGAAGGTCCTGTATCTAGGACCAAAATAAAATCTTATACTATCTCTTATATTTAGGATAAAAGGGAGTATATACTTACACACACTACTTTTGCTGTATAATTGGATTATTCATCTCTTTTCTCTCATAGTTTCAAGTTTAAATGAAATTTTTGGTTTTTTGTTTGTGAAAGGGAGTACCAATTGGTAATCCTTACAGGAGATAAAACAGGAAGATTGCTTAAGTATGACCCAAGCACTAAGAAAGCACAGGTCTTGGTCCAAGGCTTGGCATTCCCAAATGGTGTGGCTTTAAGCAAAGATTGCTCATTCCTTCTGTTAGCAGAATCAACTTTCAACACCATTCAGAAGGTGTGGCTAAAAGGTTCTAAAGCTTACACTAAAGAACTTTTTGCAGAACTTGAAAGGTCCCCAGATAATATAAAGACAAATAACAATGGAGATTTCTGGGTGGCACTGAACAGTTATAGAGCAGTGCTTGAAAATACTTATGCAGATCATAATAATGCAAGTGAACTACAGAAAGAGGATACTCAGATACCATGGTGGAAAAAAGAAGACCCTGTTGCGGTGAAATTTGATGAACATGGAGAGGCTTTGGAGGTTTTGGATGGAGGAGGAGGCCAAGAGCTTGACTCTGTCAGTGAAGTGGAAGAATATGATGGGAGGTTGTGGATAGGGTCTGCCCGTAAGGGTTATGTTGCTATAATCAATAATGTCTAACTTTTAATTTCATTATAGTTGTATCTTTGTTACTACCTCCAGTCATACGTCAAAAATAATTGGGTCAAGTTTTTTATATTCAGTATATCAAGATCTTCAATCACATATGGCTATTTGTCCTATTTTAAATATAAATTTATAATTAAATGATAACATTTCAAAAATAAGACATATGGCCATGATGAGTGATTTAAAAACTTGACATAATGAATACAAGAAAATTGACCTAATTTAAGGACTAAAGAAATATATCATACTTCTATTTGTCTTATTTATGTACTTTTGTTGCATCCCGTTCCAACGTGCCTTAAGTTGAATGAAATAATTATTTATGTTCCAATTATGCTTTGTTGCCTATTGTTCCGTTATGCTTTAATTTCTTATCTATATGCATAGATAAAGGGAGAGCAAACTTTATGAACTTACTGTTTTGATTAGAAGGTTTTATCTTAATCACAAAGAGGAAAAATGTTGCATCACATTTTTTAAATGATAACCAAAATAATAGAAATATTGTTTTGCTGGTCTTTTTTTTCTTGGGAAAAATTTCAATAAAGTACCTTCTGAAATTTCAAAATTCAAAAAGGTTTGTTAACATTTTAAAACGACACTAAGGTACTATGGACCAAATTGGGTTTTTCAAATTGACCAATGTGAATAGTAACGGAAGTAACACAACTTGTAATGAGATTAACAAATCCGCCCTCATCACTGTCTCTCTCTCTCTCTCCTTTGTCAGCACTGTTCGTCTAATATTGACACTGACAACTGCTGACGCACAATGACAAAGAAGATAGGGATATCTGACACTGACATGAATAGTAGCGGAAATACCAAGACTCGTAATAAAAATAACAAGACTCGTAATGGGATTAATAAGTTCATCCCAATCATTGTCTCTCTCTTTCTCCTCTATCACATTTGCAAAACCTAATTTAGTCCTATCTTAGTGTTTGTTTTTAAATGTTAGCAGACATTTTTAGGTTTTGAAATTTAAGAAGGTATTAAATTGGAATTTTCCTTTTTTTGACAAATTATATAACAAAACAATATGTTGAAGGGATACAAGAGAAGGCTTAGGATTTAGTTCTAGTCTTAAGTCTTAGTACCTCTTGTATGTACAAGAGTCTTGTAGCTTTGTTTTTCCGTAAGAATTAGTTGAAGTTAACACACTTTGATTTTAGGGGAAAAGATAAATAAATACCCTAAAAATATTTAAAACCCTAAAAGATGACTCGAATTTGATAAAAGACAAATGAGGGGTGGAGGATTCATTTGGAATATTGATATTGTTGCCAAATGATATCAATACATCATTTGTCTTTCTCATACTTCATTCACATGTTATCACCACCCCAACCCCTCAATTACTCACACATAATGGCATAAAACCCTAGGTCACTAACAAACGAACCATATCAGCTACTCAATATATAAATGCACAACTAAAAATGCAAACATTAAAACGTAAAAGGCACTGACTACAACTGAACATACAATTATTACAACTTAACAGGGTATGACTAAAACTCAACAGGTTATGATTAATACTGATAAGGCAATGACTACAACTCAATTAATCACTTTCACACTACTCTTCTTCTTTAGCCTTATACTTCACCCACATTTCATCATAACAAACCATAGCTCAAAACCAAATGTCTTATATCAACTACTCAATGTACAAACACACATATAACTAAACAAGAAAATAAGTTAAAGGTGGTATGGCTAATGCAATATGATTCTCTCCCAAACAAATTATCAAATTCCATAATGGGAAAACATCATAAGAAAATTTGGTTTTTCAATTTTGTTGGTCTAGAATAAAAGCAGATTTCGAACCATGATTTGCAACTAAAGGTGTGAAATAAGGATTACAAAAGAATCAAAACCAGCATTTTCACAACTAGCTGGGGTAGAGTTCAACAATAGAGAAAGAGATTTTGGGGATACCTGAAGATTATGGCGAAGGATGGTGAGAGTGTTTGACGAACGATCTCCTTGGCGTGCCACTAAGAAGGACCGATGCTCACCTTCGCGACAACGGACGGTGACTGGTGGTCGACTGGTGTACTAGAACGGGATCAAGATTGGCGCACTAAAGTTTTTTTCTCTGCTTCTTTCTTCTGTGCGTGCGTGAGAATGACAACAGCTCCTCTGCATTGTTTAGCTAATTTAGAATAATATCAATTAGGGTCAATTTGGTCATTTGGCAATAATATCAATATTCCAAATAAATCCCCCACCCTCATTTGTCCTTTATCGAATTGGAGTAATTTTTCAGGCTTTTAAATATTTTCAGGGTATTTATTTGTCTTTTTTCGATTATATATTGTGTTTTATTACATTATATATTAGTTCATAAGTTAAACAACATAATTTGAAAAAAAACAACAAATTTTAATGTCTTAAAGTAATACAACTAGCTTTCTTAGGATTTTCTTACTATTCTCCAAAAAAGTTAAACGGATCCTTATAATTAGGATAGAAGGGAGTATATAAGTGTATTATTGAACATGTACTTTCAAAAAAAGTTTATTGAAAGTGTAAGCCCTTAGGTCAAATATAAATTGGTTAGATGTACTTGTAGATATATTTCACATATGCTTTTAGTGATTGTTTGGAGTGTTTTGTGTGTGTAAGCACGTTCACTTTAAGTGAGACAAAAATCATTTCAAGTATATATTTGAAAAGATTATATGATAACATTCTTTTATATAAATAATACCTATCTAAAAATATATTAGTTATCTATTTAATAAAAATATTAGATTTTTTGGTAAAAAAAAATTAGATATATATTATACATATTAATTAAAATAATAACAAGATGATTTTGGGACGAAATAAAAAGTTGGGATAAGACAAATCCTCTCTCGTGCCCCGTCCATTTTCACTAATGATTTTGTCCCATCCCGCTTTTATCTCGTTCCAAAATTTTCAAGACGAGATAAATGAATGGGATCAGGACAAGACCACCAACAAAGGATAAAACTGAACACTCATAATCAGCACAATGAGTGAGATGGACAATTAATAAAGGATCTACAATAACAGATTCTAAAAGTTTATTACAAAAACAAGGTTGAGATTTTGTATTGAGAAGTTATAGTGAAAATGAAGTGTCTTTTGTTACTTCCTTTTCTTCAAGGTCCTGTTTGGGCTTTTGATGTGGCTGAATCCCAACATCAATGGCATCATTTCCTCATACTATGTATTTCAATTGTGTTTTTATTGATATATGATTTGTCCATGGTTGATAATGGTTGAAGACTTAATTGCCAGCTAGGACTTTCATAATCCAACATTAGCATTATCCACGCCATAATTTTTTTGGTCAAACATTGACTTACTAAAGGTCAACTAACATAATTGTGATTTTTGCTCATATTTCCAAAACTTATGGTTACTTTTGCCTCTTTGAAAAAGTATTTAGTGTTGGGCACATTTTTATAAAAATATCATGCATATTTTTGCACCTTAATCCATTAAATAACATGGTTATCTTTATTATTAAAACTTTGGCTAAAATCTGTAAAATTCCCCCATTAACATTAGATCAATTGTATATAATTTCCCTCAACATTTCAAAATTTAAACTTAGACGTGTGTCATGGGCTCATGGCAAAGGGATATGAGGTCGATAGTTTTTTTTCTCCCACAAATTAAATGTCTTGCATTAGCCCTTCGCAAGGAGGTGCAAAGGTGCAAAGCGACGAGGGTTTACTTCTTTGGGATAATTTCATTAACTAAATTAATTTCAATTAAAGACAAAAACATTCAAAAATTTTACTTTATATAACCAATGACAAAAATAAAAAATAAGTTTTCTTAGTAAGAATACAATAATGCTCCTTTGCTTTATGAACAAGTGGAATCCTCCTATAAACAAGTGAGCAACTCTTCATGAACAACTAGGGGTGTTCATGGGCAGGGCTAGTTCTATGCCCGCTGCCCTGCCCGAAGAATCACTAGGCTACAAAATGCAGCCCGATGCCCAGCCCTACCCGGTAGAAGCCCTAACAATTTTGGGCTGGGCAATAATGGGCTG